>CAJNOL010005176.1:0-12438 GCA_905250125.1 Rotaria sordida
CTCGATTTTTCACTTTGGAGAGAAACTATTGTAGGGTAGTGCATTGAGAAATTTTGTATACAGTTCTGAAAAACTGATTGAAGATTTTGGTTACGTGAATCCAATTACTTTTCGTCAACATTTGTAAAAACAATCGTTATTTAATCAAAAAATCTTTTCCTTCATGAAAAATTCATATCGAGACATATTTACTCATGCCGTTGTCGTATAATTCATACTGCATCGATTAGCAGGTACTTATTAAACACAAATAGCTTTCGTTTACCCGCAAACACCTGTGAATGATCGTCATTTTTGCATCTCTCATCAGTTTAATGTCGACGTCAATATAACGGCAATACTTCAAGATCATCGAAATACGAGCTGGATCCGATTTATCCAATCGATATTAAAATCAAGCGTCGGTTATTTTCATGTGATATACATGTACAGGGTGTAACAAAACCATTACGCGCCTCTCTGCAACTTAAAGTATAAATGACATCATAGAGTATTATATACCAAATTAAAACTCATAAAAAACTGGATTTATGGGTGTAATTAATAAGCCATACAGCAATTATTGGCTATGGAATTGTTAATATGTTTTGAATTATATGCCAAAATTCGCTTGTATTTCGAGATTTTGACTATCAAAACTTACTTTTCAAGCAAAATAAACCTAATATTCGGAATCAGCATAGAATAACATATATTTTATCAAAAAAATATTTTTTGTCAAAATTCGACCTGTAGAGGACCACAGGATAAAACTGAGTAAAAAATAGCTTAGGAAGAGTATGGTCGAATTTTGACGAAAAATTTTTTTTTAATAAAATATGTGTTATTCGATGCAGTTTTGATAGTCAAAATCTCGAAATACGAGCGAATTTTAGCATATAATTCAAGACATATTAATAATTTCGTAGTCAATAATTGCTGTATGGCTTATTAATTACATTCATAAATTCATTTTTTTATGGCCTTTAATTTGGTATATAATACTCTGTGATATCATTTATGCTTTAAGTTGCAGACGGAGGCGTAATAGTTTTGCTACGCCCTGTACGTTCAAGGTTGTCATTTATTATTGTCTAAAGTTGATTTCTTTAAAGCTGAATAAAAAAATAAAAATATGAGCTACTTCAGTGAGATATATTTTCTCTTTTGATCCGAATAATTCTAGCTGCAAAATATGTGGCATGAGTGTGGGTGCACAAATAGCGCACTAACTCTTGATAGACTCAATGGAAAAACAAGTTTTACTTTTTTGACAATGTAGAGCGTACATATTTATAAAATTTTAGATGAATTGTTGCTCAAGGAAAAAGTTCCCGTGCATTATAGATATGCATGTTGATATGTCGAATTTTTAAAAATTAGGTTTCCAACTCTATTCTTGGTATCTCCTTGAGAAATAAAAATAGTGACATACAAGAACTACTAAGCGACTGGATTCATTTTAGTGCGTCACGAATTGGGCAAGCTTTTATTCTAGAGTCAAGCTTAATCCTGATCCAAACATTTTCAAAAGAATTTGTTTTTCGTGACAACACTATTTGTGGCACGTATCGAAGTCTAAAGTTACATACCTTTTTGAAAAATCGCTTTCTTCTTCTTCCTCCTAGACATTGTCGAGCTTTCTCAACTAAAATGAATTAACATATTTCATAGGAATTCAAAACTTGTTTAAATAAAATATTATATTATACCTCTTCTTTCTTGTTCAGCGAGATCTCTATCAGCACTAGCTAAATCGTTCTCTTTGTTACTGACTTCATTTCCCGCTTGATTGACTTGTGCTTGTGCATTAGCTAATTGGGCTTCGATAACATCCAATTGATTGTTGACCTGTCGCACTTCATTCTCTTTCTGTGATATCGCCGACATCATCTCCGCTAATTTGTTCTCTAGATCTTTATTGAGTCCTTCGCTTGCATTCAGTGCAGTAGATAAAGTATTATAAAGATCCTTTGTTGCACATGTTAAGTCTTGCGCCAATGATACAATTCGTTCCACATTTGTTTCATTATTTGACAACACTTCATTATTGAATGTCAGTAGTGGATTGATAATTTTATTCTTCAGTATTCGATAAGCATTCACATACTGTGGAGTCACTCGTTCTCGTGACATAGATTGGTACCACGCGACGTCATTAGCCATTAATACGGCAACCAATATAAAGACAGGTAGAATCGTTCGTATATTTCCCAGAAATATCATCTTAACTTTATGCCAAAGACTGAATTATGTCCCATCGTTGGCATGCATATATATAGTAGGCAACGGTGAAGTAGGTTCTTCATAATTCTATCGTCACTAATAAAATTAATATTGCAGTTTGATATTTTGTTACAATTCATCACAGATGGAATCGCTTATCGATTTTGCTTGACTGACTTAAGGAAGCCCCCCTCAAAAACCGGTCTCAGCCCAGGAACATCTAAACGGGCTGATATTTAGAGGATATGCTGTGCCTGTGATAGGACGTACATGATAAAATTTTCAGCATTCTATCATGACGTATAATGGAGATACGGACTAAATATGGGTCAAAAAATGGCTTATAGCATCTCCAAAAGTTCTCAGTGACCCTTCAATATATATACTTGATTTCTTTTTTTTTTGAAAGAGCATGTCAGAATGCAGTACCTATGAGGGCTCTTTTTTTAAACTCTTACTTTTTAAGGGAAAAAAAACGAATCGAAAGTTCAATGACTCAAAAAACCTCTCTAAAAATGGCGCTCTAATTATAAAAGGGTTCTATATATAATAAAAACAAAGCTTGATAAAAAAAAAACTGGCTCTCATAGGCACTGCAGCTTTACACGCTCTTTCAAACGAAAAATAAAAACCTATTGGCTACAATGAAGCTCCTTCGAGAATTCTTGGAGATGCGATCGAGAACCTATAAAACGAGAAAAATCGAAAAAGATTTTCGGTTTTTTTTCAAAAACAGCTTGTTTTTCGGATAGGAAATGACGAAAATCTTCAAAAATTTTTCGAAAAAAAGAGGTGCCGAGTAAACATTTTTATCGTTTATGAGAGATCAGATGACGGGCTATCTTCTCCTGCATTTATCTTAATTTCGGTGATTTTGACGAAAAGTGACTTTTTTGAGGAGGGGAGGGGCTTAATCCAAGTTAGCAAGGATGATTAATAACTGAATGATTAACAAGGCGTTACAGATTTTTTGCATACATTATACTGTTGCTCTTAAGCTTGTTCCTTTTTTCTATTGACAATCATTTTTTATCGCTTTTTTTGCTCGTTTGCTACTATCCGATATACTAGGCTTCTTTACCATAATATCTGCTTCATTTTGCTTTATTGCAACTGAAGTAATCGATCGAATAATTTGGGTTTTTAGTGAAATATTTTTCTCGATGGTAAATAATATGCTAATCGATGAGGATCCGCGTGTCAGTGTAGATGTGGGTATGGGTATGGATGGTTGTGGGTGTGTGAATGTGGACGGAGATGGGTGTAGTGTTGGTGTGAGTATGGGTGTGGGTGTGAGACAGAGTTGAAACCGGTCAGGCCCGACCGAACCGAACAAGATCGGACAAGAAGTTAAACCAGGCCGGACAAGGCCGGATTTTTGCCAGTTCTTCCTAACAAAATTGTTGTTTGCACTTAAGAATTTTCTCTATTGAAAATGGTGTGTTTTATGAAATTTTCATGTCAGAAGAATGTGTTTGCAAAAGACTCAATAGATCTCGCCTCTTCAACTTGACTATAAACAATTGATTGTTCTTTTTATAGCTCTATCGATTTCTTTGTCGCATATCGCTCTATTTACCCTAGATCAAATAATTTATTTTCTTGTTCTACTTAGGCAACTGCCTGAATCAAGAAGAATAAATATTTATAATTTTGTGTTAGATTTGTTATAAACTTGCTTTTTTTCCTTTTTTGAAATTACGATGAAAAAATTGATTTGATCTAAATAGCTAATTTATATCGATATCAGACTCGAAAGGTTGAGGCAACGTGCTATAAAATGTGATGGTGAGAGTTTCATTCCCAAATTTTAGTTTCCAGTTCGGATTAGGAGTGGCGATGTTCTGTTAATTTATTTTAAATTTAAATTTATTTTAAATTCAGTTTCAATCAATAGAAATTCAATTTAAATGAAATAAAATTCAAATTATATTGATTTAAACTGGATTTAAATAAATTTAAAAGATGTAAACCAATTTAAATTTATGTAAATCCAATTTAAGTTTACAAAATTTATTTTTGGATTTATCAAACTTTCGTAAATGTAAAGTAATCATCCCTAGTTCGAATTTCTACACGCAAATATTCAATTCCCTTTCGCCACCATTTTATGTAAACAGATACTTTCATGATCAGTTATATTCGCCAGATTTTTGCCAGTTTAGCTATAAAATTCGTCCGGCTGGTTGCTGGCCGAACCGGCCAGAAAAAAACTGTCTGGTTCCAACTCTGGTGTGGGGTATAGATGTGGGTGTGGGGGGATGCGGGTGTAGGTATGGGTGTCGGTAGGCGTATATGTAGATGTGGATGTGAGTGCTATGTATTCGATCTAACAGCCACAGCCACAGCCACACCTACCTCTTCATACTTCTATCCTAAGTAATAAAATTAATAATGCAGTTTGATTTTTTGCTACAACGCATCACTGATGGGATCGCTTATCGATTTTGCTTGACTGACTTAATCTAAGTTAGCAAGGATGATTAATAATTGAATGATTAACAAGGTATTACGGATTTTTTTGCATATATTATACCGTTGCTCTTAAACTTGTTCTTTTTTTCTCTTGACAATCGTTTTTCATCGCTTTTTTTTGCCTGTTTGCTACTATTCGATATACTAGGCTTCTTTACCATAATATCTGCTTCATTTTGCTTTATTGCAACTGAAGTAATCGATCGAATAATTTGGATTTTTAGTGAAATATTTTCCTCGAGGGTAATTAATATGCTTATCGATGAAGACGAGCCTGTGAGTGTAGATGTGGGTGTGGTATGGGTGGGTATTATATATTTGATGTAACAGCCACAGCTATATCCGCACCCTCACCCTCATCCACACCCACTCACATCCCACAACCACAGCCACACCCTATGAAATATTTCTTATTTCCTAAATGTCAGAAACTTTTTCCTTTTGAGAAAGTTAGTCTATGGTTTCTCTAAAATCATATCATTTTTAATATTATCTAAGATTGAATATTCATTATTTATTTATTTTATTTTATTCAGTAAAATATGATGTATTAATTCTCTCTTTGTGTTTCGGCGTGAAACGAAAATATCTCAAAGAACTTATAATTGTAACGTATAAAACTGAAATAAAAAATAAGATGCATGTAGTTCTCTGAATGAAATCCTCCAACAACAATCACTTGAGATTGATAAATAAAACTAGTTGTAAAGATGACCAACTTCATAATAAAATAACATTTGAAAAAAATTGCGCTTAGATGTTGTCGAAAAATAGAGAGCCGACTTCATCGGTATCATTAGTATTTTTTGACCTCACGAAGTACGAATATGATAAGCATACAAACGTGTATCTGTCATGCCTAAACCTGGAATTTAATTGTTGAATATCTTAGGTCGGAAATTCCGATATTCAACAATTCAATTATAAGCAAAAACATACCCGCCGCATCGCTCTTGATATGAGTGCCGAGGAAAACACACACAGATAGTATCTCTCGGAATATAAGAATATCTCAGCTGAATAATTGAATACCTGAAAAGGTCTTCATATTAATTGAATTCAACGTTCAGATTTGACATTACTTTGCTGAAAAATGATATTTTGCTTAATCTATAATTGATAGGTAATGAAAAGATATCACATTATTTCTGGACTCAGTATATATAATAAATTAAAATAAGTTTCCTTATGTATTGCATGTCGTCAGTATAGGATAAAATTTTTCGCTTCTCAAATCTTGTTCGTGCTATGGAACTCTATATTATAGACGCCTTAGAATATTTACTTGTCATTTGCAAACACGGGTGGTTTAAACGAGAAACATCTCTAAACATGTTCAAATAATTTTACCAATTGCATGCTGATGCGTTTAGTGTTTACATGAGAAAAAAAGACGTTCCAACATTCATTAAATATGATTAACAGGAAGCATAGTACTTTAAAGGAAGGTTGTCTCAGGTGTAAAAAAGAACGTGTTTCATATAATAAAAATACCTGCTTCGCCAATCTATCCATTATTTGAACTCTACTGCATTCCTCCTTCAGAAGAAAAGTTCGTATCTGATAGAAATATGTACGTATGTGAGGGCACACGTTCAAACATGTTCTATAACGTGTGCATTCTATGACAAAAATTCGATTCCCTTTTGCAGAAAGAATATAAAAATATTTTTTGAAGTAAGTCTAAAGACAGGCTAAAAGTATTAGAAGAAGTAGATAGAACCACTTCTTTTTTTTCTGTAAACTGTTTCTTCACGAATTATTGTATTCATTCAAGTAAGCGATGAATTAATAACGAAGTTTGTGGTAAACTTCAATTGGAATGGATTCCATTTACAGTAATCGCACCTAAAAATAGCAGCTGACGTAAATAACATTGATTCAAAACTTTCTGTTATTTAACCATTAGAATGATAACTGTTACAAGTGATTTATCTAACTGTTTAGAAAGACAAGTACTGTTGCGTATTGTAGGGTGTGCGTGTGAGAGAACAGAAGATTACAACTCACAGCCACACCAATAATTGCAAAATGGCTCCCAAGCAGACATAAAAAAAGCTAACGATGGGCTTTTCTATTTCGTCGATTATTATTATTATTTGTTATTTATTTTAACTCGAACTAATGATATTATTTTTTTTATCAATTTAAATTAATGTGAAACAAAATGAATGCCATTTATTATAAATATTTCAATTTATTTCAGTTAATTAAAATTAATCTAATGCGATTATCTATTTATAAAAAATATAAAATGAAATGAATTGAATGGAACTATATTTGTTTTGTTTTATTTTAATTAAAATAGATTTAATCTAATCAAATTTTTGTGTTTATATTTTATTCTAAAACAAAATGATTTAAATTGCTAGCATTGTTTAATTTATATTATAATGCAGCGAATTAATTTGATATAATTTCTTTATTTTATATTAATTAAAGTAAAATTAATGTATTAGAGTTATTTCTTTACGTTTAAAATAATCTACAATAATTTAGTTTAGAAATAAGTTATTTCGGAATTAAAATTATACTTACGGCTTTATTTTAGGTTAGTTTTATGATTGAATCGAATCGAAGTGAATTAAGTTTTTTAATTTTTATTATTATTCTTTTTATTTTAGATCATATTAATAAGAATCTAATATAACAAAGTTTTTTTTTAATTTAAATGATTTATTGTTTTATTTAGATCATTGAGTCGATCAAAGTCGAAAAATTATTTTTTTTTCTGTAACTCTCTTTTTGACTTTTGTACTATAAGCGAATCTTTATATTTTTTATAATTTTCATAAATAAATAAATATATGCATTGCTCCAATCCAAACACTTTCTTGAAAAATCCAAGCATATAAAAGTCAGAAATAGGTCAAATCAGCTTACAATGTTCTATGAAGCTCTGGAAAACCATACACAAATCATTTAAGATTTTCATATGATCTTGTATGTTTATGCAAGGTCTTACAATAAGTTCTTGGATGATCTTGAAAGAATCGTAGAAGATCTTATAGTCAGATTGTTCCACCTGGGGTGGCTTATTTTTGAAGAAATATTCGATAAATTGGTTTTTTACGAATGTAGTCGATAGCTAATTACTCCTATTTCTTGTTATTCAACAGATTCAGAACATATGGTATAATTTATATCCTGTAGTCGTTTGTTTCGCTCTGTGCTCATGCTCGGCGTATATCATAACGCGCAAGAAACATCTTACGCTCATTAGGTCGCCAATTATAATTGATTTCTTTCGTTTTGTCGTTTTCTCATACGTATATATTCGTCTATATCACAAATTTTTCTTTTCTCTCCTGTCACGATTTACGACGAAATGAAAACGAAGGTATAAAGCTTGTTACGTCCTACTGCCCATCACCAAGTCAATACGCCATACATATAAAGTTGCAGAACGGAAATTTTTTTTTTTCATTCTCCACTGTAAATCGTATTTGAAAAGATAGGATCTGATCATATTCAGAAAAAAATAGTTATTGTGCAACTAAGCACATCATTTTATAGAGAATTTAATTCTTTACAAGCCTATGCCATTCAAATTTTTTTTTGAGTTTGATTTCGCTACCTAAAAACCAAGATTATCGAAAGATTTATGTGAAATACTACTTTTAATGAGCAATTAATATGTCTTTTTTTAATGATTTCTAGGACTCAAAGACATGATTCGATTCAGTTTGATTTTCTCTATTGAATGATATATAATTGAAAATATTTTTGATGGAGAATAAAGACGCCATAAAAAGAAAAATTACAGGTGTCCAAATAATTTTTTTTCGTAAAATAAAGTAAAGACTTTAATCTACTGAATGGTATAATCAAATGTCAAGAAAATGTTTTTTCTTCTTTGTGAAATTTGCTTCAAAAGACAAGTGTTACAGGATGTCCAAATAATTATTTTACGTATTTTGTAGTTTTTACGATCAAATAAGAGCTGAATTTGTAGTTTTAGAGGAAAACATGCCTTTCAAAGCTATACGGAGGATGTACAAATTTTTGCGTTCGATGACTTGCAATAATAACGATCGAATAACTTCGACTAAATTTGAACTATTTTCTTTTTTTTTTTTTTACTTCTAGTAATCTTTTCTTGTCTTGCGGGAAAGGCTCAGAAAATCTGAAAGATAAACACTGCTTGTCTCTATTAATCGAAAGTTAAAGTAATTAACTTCATTTTTGATTCATAATTTATTTTTAATGCTATAGAAAAAGAGAAAGAATAATTATTTGAAATTTTCTTTATATGCAAATCACTCTTTCATAAAAAAAAACGAATGATTCATTAATCTATAACATCGTTATCTTTTCTTTCTACTATATCGCCTATGCTTTCCTCCTTTTGATTTGATGTAATACAATTTAATAGAAGGTAAAAAATTCGCATTATGTATGCGTAGGCTAGCGCAAAAAACTACTGATGTAAAAAAAATAAAGATAACAACGTATGATTAGATATAATTCGTTTTGTTTTACCTTTTTTTTTTAATAATTTCACGTGTACATACTGTGAATCCAATATCGACATAATTTATCTATAGGTAAAACAAGATTGAATATAAAATACAGCAGTTAAACATGATTATATAAGAATATACGATACGATATTCAAACGAAACAGGTAATCCATGTAAAAAATTTGTATATGCGAATACAAGCTTTCATTTCAACTAATAAAAGTCAAAGCTTCACATCTTTTTTTTTCCATGACAAACTAGAAAAGATAGTAATAATAATAGCTTATCTATTTAGAACGATAGGGTGATGTTTTTTTTTGACCTTTAGCAAGACGTTCTCATCAATAATTTTATTTTTTGATAAGATAAATCGATGAATTTTTCTTTTTTATTGATGTGTATTTTAATATGCTTACAAATAGATTCACAAATCCTATAATTGGATTGAATAATTTTAAACAATGAACTCAAGTTGTTCGAGCCGATTAACAGCTGACACTGGATATCTTAGGTGAGGATTCGGAATTTTCCTCAACAGATTCGCAATTCACTGCTTTCCACGTAGGACTTGATGAATTCTATCAGATTCATACATTATTTGTTACAAAACTCAAAATACTTCAACAAGATAACAAAAGAATTTCAACAATTCTACGAAACATGTTGTGATTTGCTTCAGAGTGCTTTCTAACAGAGTGGCATAGCTCTTTAGATAGATCTCGAGGAGTTTTATCGACTGGGTACCTTATTCCGTAACAATAACGGGTTCATTAACTAGAAAGCCCCTAGCTACCTTTTAGTATTTTTACATTATAGAAGACTTAAGTCAATGAGTGTGTACATTTTTCGATAAGTATATAGAGAGAAATATGTTGTTGTCGTGTAAACAATAGTATGGTCGTGTAAGCGTTTCATCTTCGAAAACAAGAACACCAAAACGCCCAGTAGCGTACTATGCATTTTCGGCGATGAGGCACTGAAACGTGCAGGCGACCATACAATTGTTTATACGACAACACTATCTTTCGCTTTGATTGACCTAAATTGTCTATAATGTAAAAATACTAAAAGATAGCTAGGCGCTTTCTGGTTAATGAATCAATTATATTTAATGAATAAGATATCCATTTGATAAGGCTCGTCGAAATCTATCTGTTAGAGAGCACTCTGAAGCAAATCGGAACATATTTTGCGAAATTGTCGACATTTTTGTCTTTTTACGATATTGAGAGTTTTATGGTAAATGATGTATAAATCTGACAGAACTCATCAGATCCTACTTGGAAAGCACTAAATTGAGGATCTGTTGAGAAAAATTTTGAATCTTCACCTAAGATATCATACGTATTACTAAGAATCTCTATGTTTTAAATTTGTTTTTCATATCTAATTTTCATGTAATAATGATTTGATGTCTTTTCAAAATAAGAAACACAAAGAATGACTTGAAAGTTCGAATTTGATATTTGAATCTCAAGAAAAATACGTTAACTTCCTTTCAAATAATTGAAATCAACCCAAAATAGATAAGATTAAACAATAACATAGAAATTAATTAAGACTAAATATTTCGATTTTTATTATGTAAAAATTGATTGCTCTTGTTTTTGTTTTGTACCTACTATTTAAAAAGAAATGAAACAAAAACGATATGTCTCGATTGATAACGATAATTAAGCTTTTTTCACTAATTGAAAATCTAATAGTATCAAAGCATAACTTCACGTAGAGTGTGGGTCAAAAGTCTGGTTCCACTTTTTTTATTTTGGGTTGTATATTAAAACTACACAACATTAATTTAATTCATTTACATGTTTGGATAGCAGAGATCGAGTACTATATATATATACACCTGTTCAATTCGAAAAAATCTTGCAAACGAAAGACAATAAAGAAAACAATGACATTAAAAACTACAAAATGATAATTAAAATGTTTGGAAGACTTTTTATTCTGCAATAGGAATTTGTTTATAGAGATTTTATAGAGCTTACATTTTTCTAAGTCGAGAGATGTGCAAAATATTGAAGTCCTCCAAACATTTTCATTATGTTCCATATGGTGAAAAGTAGCGCTATCATGCATTTTCTCTTCATTTTAAGTATAAAAGAAACTATCAAATGAAGTCAATAGAATTTTGTTCCTACAGATTCTGTAAAGCTTTTCATGAGACATGTTTTGAAAAAAAAACCAACTTTTTATCATTTGTCTTTGGAGAGATATTCGTAAAACAAACGGTTTTGCAAATATTTAATATTTTGACCATTATACCGTTATACCGTTATTTTTCAATGAAATTCAACATGTTTTTTTTTACTAAAATGATCAGCGAAAAAAGCTCCAACAATATTATTTTGTCATTTTTAATGTCATTGTTTTTCTTTAGTACTGAAGTTTGGTTTTTTTATTATCTTTTATTTTCAAGAGTTTTTCGAATTGAACTAGTGTATATATATAGTACTCGATCTCTGCTATCCAAACATGTAATTGAATTAAATTAATGTTGTGTAGTTTTAATATACAACCCAAAATAAAAAAAGTGTGACGGGACTTTTGATCCGCATTGTAATTAGATTGCAAACTTATTGATAAATATTTAAATTCTCTTACTTCTTAAGCTAAAGTGATTTTTAAGAAAATTATTATTGTCATTGAGAATTCCGAGTGAAACAATATTTATTTTATATTAGATTTGTTTTTTTTTTATAGATTAAAAAAATGAATTCCATAGATTGTGAACGAAAAACGATTGAACAATCTTCTGATGATACACTTCGTGAGCGTACAATAACCACACTTTCAGTGTCATCGAATCGAGAACTAATTCCTAATAGGAATGACAATGTGGATCGAATGGATAAATCTGATGAAGCACAGTATGATTTTTTTTTTAAATAATATTTATTTAATTAATATTTATTATTCATTGGAAAAGATTTCCTTCACATGTCAAACCATCTCCATTGTTTATTTTAATCTTTGCTATATTTACGAGCATTGTAGTGATTGTTGCAATATTAATAATTACTCTTACTTTACGAAAACCAAGTATGTTATTTATTTTGTTTTTTTTTTGTAAAACTCACATATAATTTCGAAAAAAATAGTGAGTATAAGTTTTAAATCGAGTTTTTGCGGCTCCCTCTAGGTCCTAGCAACCAGATGGTGGGAAACCGCAGGTTCATTTAATACATTTCTCAAAAAAGAAGAAAATATTGAGTGAATAGCAAAAATGAAAACAAAAACATAGAGTGCCCATCAGAAATTGAAAAAAATTCTTGTTTTATTTTTTTTT
>CAJNOL010005177.1:0-12437 GCA_905250125.1 Rotaria sordida
GTCATAGAGACTTGATGTTTTTTTTTTGTTAGAAAGAGCAAAGTGTCTAGTGCAAAAAAAACATAAAAGAATTTGATTGGAAATGTTTTTAGAAGGTCAAAAAAATCTAAGAACGAAGGACGCCGAAAAACGCTTCTGCAACTTTTTTGAACTTTGAAAAAATTTCATATAATTTAGACAAGTTATCTTTTTGTTCGTCTAATCCAAATTTTATTATTTAAGGATAGAGTACTATTGCTGTACAAAAAAGAGAAATTCTCTACATGTTGTATAACGGATGAAATGAACGCTTTTATGAGATCGTCTGAGTCACCGATTTTTCATCATTATTGATAGTCGTCGAAAAAATAAACTCTATTCCGAGAGAGAGGTTGCCAGAATCTATATATTTTATAGAAACAAGATAGCTTATTGAGTTCTCTATCAAACCATATTATTTTCAATAGGACGCAGCTTCTCTATGATATATTCAGACAAAAATTTGTGTTCACGTTGAAAAGCCAAATTTGTACAATGAACTTTTTTTAACCAAACTGTCTTCGGTTCATCCTCTTGTATGCTATATTAATTATTTTAATACTAAAAGAAAAGCTTCATTGTAATCAACAACTGTATATATACGGTGTTTGAAAGCATCGAAACTGGGTAATGAAAAAGGTTAAACAAATATTTTTGGATAAACAAAATGTGACCACAGTTGCAAAAGAGTTTTCCGGCGCCTTTTGTTCTAAGATTTTTTTGATCTTCGAAAAACATTTCCAATCAAATTCTTTTATGTATTTTTGCACTAGACACTTTGCTCTTTCTAACAAAAAAAACATCAAGTCTCTATGACAATGCTTGTGCAAAAATACAATACAAGAAACTTGATTTTTTATAAATGTAAAAATGCTACAGATTTTAACAGTAAAATTTAATTTTCTTCTACAATTGAAATAATTTTCATTTTATAGTTCAGATATATCTAAATGTAATGTACTCTTTCATTTGAAAATAATTCTCTTAATTAAACAGTTTTATTATAGATAAATATGAGTGTGTCTACACAAATTTCGTTCTACCAATTTTTGCAATTTATAAAATTTCTAATGAAAATATACAATCAATAAAATGAAAATTTTACGATATGATACACTAATCAATATTCTAACGAACCGTATCAAAACAAACACAAGGTGACTTGAATTAGAAATACAGTGAAATGAGCACAACTGTCAACACTAATACCCTATAATTAACTTTTTTTTTTTTTACAATCATCAATATAATGATATGTCACTATGTTTTTTTCACTCGATATATTATTCTAAATCATAAATATCATGATTGTTTTTTATTTCTTAGGAAAATGATTGTTTGGATACGCTTGATATATTTTCAAAGCTATTTTATTTTCTTATAGAACAACTGTATGTATACGTTTTTTTTGAATAAATTATATAATATTACAATGAAAATTAATAATTTAGCTAAAATATTGTATTGTATTCATCGAGTACTGAAGATAGATGAGCATGTGAATGTGAAAAATAGTGAAAAAAATTCATTATTTTATCTAATTAATAGTATGAAACTATGAAAGAACTGACAGTCAATCTCTGATTTCACAGAAACTATTTTATCAATTGTTGAGCACTTCTTCTGTACTTGCAAGCTAATGAAAACGCAGTTACAACATCAAAAAAAAAGTTGCTTGTAATAGAAGTTGATCTTCAAATTTTTTACTTGAATATCGAATTACAAGTCCAAAGGGCTTCTATTTTGTTGTCAGAGAGTGTTAATCATGAGTAACTCATGATTTGTGATGTGGATATATTCTGAATTGAAATTTTAAAGTAATCTTATTTAATCATTGAGACACAAGAATATGACTATTGATTGAAATTTAAATTATAATGATGTCAGGAATTCTATGAAAGTGTAATATATGTTTTTAGTTAAGTTCCGAACAGATATAATTTATAATTTATTAGTTTATGGTAAAACTTTAATAAAAATTTCATTCATCGTCATTTGCGCCGATATTTGAGATATAACTTCGTCATAAAGTTAGATTTCTAATCTGTTAGACATATTTTCATTTATTTTGATGTATGATTTTAAATGTTCTTGATGGACGGGATAGAGATATTCATCTAGATACAATTAGATATTAATGTGCGTTGAGTAAGGTACTATAATTCTTTGTCCTCAAATTCAAGGTAAAGTTTTCATGTTGTTTTTTTTTTTTTACTATTTTCTATTTTTTGTATTCAATAAAAGATATTTATTATCTATGAAGGCTATGATTGTATAGAGGCCACGACTCGCTATAATAAATATTATTTTAAAAGACGACAGATATTAACAATTAGAAGTGATGTATCGTTACGTGCATTCGTGACATTTGTCTTATCATGATTTTTTTTCTATGATATGTTACTTATATTTTTCTTATTTGAATATTGACTTATACATAGTAGTTATCATGTTTTAAAAGTGATTTAATTATTCTTATTCACGTAGTTATACAACAAATGAAGATTGACTTGTAAACTAAATGTTCACTAGTGATGATGTTGAACATGATAATTATCAGATGAGATGGTCAGAAAAAGAATTATACTTACTCATAGATACTAAAACAGTTTATTAATGATGATCTTTTGTTAAAGCAATTTATACATTATATTAAGAATACAAAGAATTACGGAGAAATCAATAAGAAAAAGAAGATGATAACATTATGATCTGTTAGGAATATTATTCAATTATATAATCTTTAGTATCCTCTAGCAAACATTTAAGTATGGTGATCAAATAATAAAAATTCGTTTCAGAAGTGAAATCTTTAAACAAACCATCTGTCAGCTTGACTTTGAGACACAAGGACTATAGTACAAAAAAACAACAACATCATTTTCTTATCTATACTACGAATAATAATCTATACGAGCAATGTCATTCATTAGCGATGTAATTTCACAAGAATAAAAATATGTATATCTTTGGATTCTGAACTTTAATTAGTTAATTTTCATTGTAACATATAGATGTTGAGTTACTCTAGATAACCTGAAAAACTCAATCATATAGACCTTCATTCAAGTTGAATGATTAATAAAAAACTAGCATTAGCAATGTGATACAAAAAAGAGAAAAGTTTTTACTGTGTGTGTATTTTGTAGATGACTCTACACACACTTTTTCTTAAATATGCTTTGATTTTTCAAAAAATTGAGTCTATTCGTTGTCAGCAAAGTCGGGGGATACAAATATAGAAACGGAAATCTTCTTGAGAATCTCAACATCATAGCAAAACAAAAAGATCTCGTTTCGAAATAAGAGCAAATCTCTAGAAATCGGTTATGGGAAAGGAGTTTTTTGAAGTTCAATCTTGCTGAAAATGTCATCATAGATATAGTGAGCAACGTGGAGTGTATTCGAAATTTCTTGAACCTATCCATTATAATTTTAGAGAGTTATTCGCTAATTAAGTTTAATTAGGTGTAACCTTAAAGAATTAATATTTTTACACATATTCATGAGAAAAGAACTTGTTTAAAAAAATAACCTTTATAAAAAATGATAGTAAAATCGACGATGGTCATATCTCGTTTTCATTGCTTGTACCCATATGTTCTCATCAAAAAGAATGATGGATAATATTAGATAAATTTTAAAATTTTTATCACTTTTTAAATCAGAAATACACATCTGAACAAATTCTACTGTGAATAAATTCACTTCATTCATTGACGATTAGTAATTCTTAAATTAATTTATCAATACGTTAAATCATTCAAGATTTTTAATTGAATTTAAATTTCACTTCATTTTGATTATGATGATTAGTTTGAAGAGCTGAATAATAAATATCTACAAGTTATTGATCATCTTTTTCTCTACGATCATTATTATGATGATGTTTTTAATTTATATGTTTGTTGAATTATTTCTTTTCGCAACATTAACTTTTGTAATTTGTTTAATTGCTATTTTAATAAAATGATCAGATAATGTATAATCTTTTATTTTTTCTTCGCAATAAATATTTGAGTAAAAGAAGATATTTGTTTAAATGATTTAAAACAATGTATATAAAGATGAACGAGTCATCAAGTTAGATAAGTATTTAAATCATGAGAATGTTTAAAATTTGATTGATATGAACATTTTTCTTGATCACCTCGTACATCCTAAATAGAAAAGATAACGCATTAGATCATCTATTTATCAATCATTATGGATGTCAAATGAAGAAAATAAATTTTCATATCTAAATTTTAATTTACTTTAAATTTCTTCTTTTTTGTTAGTTGATGAGAATTATTTGTCTCATCATTGTTTGTTTCGACAAAATAATTTCTTATCTTTTTCATTTAAATCATGATCAAAAATCAATAAACCTTTTTAAAAATAAATTGTCATTGTTTTATGCATATTTGAATTCTATTTGTAAGCAACAGACTCAATTTTTATTTGTGCCATTTTATGTTTGCTGTTCTATGACGACATTCACAATCTACAATCTGTTACGGTTACGTACCGTGATGAATAATGCAATGCCAATCGCCATATGTGACCATGCGTTAAATATTTTGAAGAAGAGAAATAAACAAATGAGTAGTTATTTTGACAATCAATATACTGTCACCACAAAAAATAATTTCAATAAATTGTCCAAACGAAAGAAATATTCTTCAATAAGCGAATGATTGACTAAATTTTCAATGAGCAGTGCTTGTTGAATTGGAGCCTAAAACAATCATTAGCATGATAGCCTTTATAAAAATGTATAGTATGTATAAGATGTTAAGCAATAATTATAAGTTATTCAAATTTATCAGTCATATAAGGTGACGAGCATGCATATTTACCTGATGAAAATGATGAGAAAATATTAGACATGCGAAAAAATTTAAGACACAAAGCTATCGAACAATCTGATCCAATAGATTATATAGTCGAAGAGGTATTTCATGAGATTAATAGTCAATCTCAATTCAATGATTTCATTGTTAATTTACTGTCCGTTCGCACAATAAAAAATACGTGATAAAAACAATGTCACAAGAATCGTCTACCAATCTCACAAGCAATCGAACAACTTTCGTTTCCATTATCTGACGTAAATTTCAAAACAGCACAAGGTGAATGTTTTTTGTTATATATAATGGGTCGCTTGGTAATTTTAGTTCGCTGATTTTCTTCTCATATAATGATATGTTTTATTTATCACAACAAGAATATAGGTATAATGATGGTACATTTTATACATGTCCACCTATTTATGATCAGATATATTTAGTTCATGTGTATTATAATGGAATATCAACACCATGCGTTTTTGTGCTACTTGTAAGAAAATCAGAACAAATTTATTCACCGTAAAATCCAGAAAAAAATTCGAACTCAAGACAATTATTAGATTACGAACGATTAAAATTGAGGACAAAGTTTATTTCGTACGTTTGTTGATCTTAGTTTGAAGACAGAGTACAGAAATGGTGAAAACCTTCGTGATTGGTTGAGATCTTTTCCAGTGCTATCGTTATTACCATTAAATCATATGTTTTGGATTTTACACTGAAAAAAAAAACAATAATCATCACTGTTAGAAGCGTCTCAGATCGAACAAGCATACTTATGAACAACCGTAAATCGCTAAATTTCATGGCTCAATAGTATGATCATATTTCTTGTCATCACATACAGAGAAATATAATCACTTATAGAATTCTTCTACAAATCAGCATGTTATCGAATATACGAATCTCATATTCTTCACCTTGAGATACTCCTCGGTTCATTTGAATATTAATGTAGAGCTGCCATTTTTTGTTACCCTACGCAGTGATTTGTATTATAGTTACTCTATGGTAATTATGTTATAGACAGACACAGATGAATTTTCGTTTCTAAACCCTATCCTTACAGTCTAGGAGAAAATAATCATCCATCAATTGGTTAAATTTGTTTTTTTTTGAGATCATTGATTTAAGATTTGGTAACTATGTCAATATTTTTTATAAATATACCATACAATACGTGCTTGAAACTGTAAAAAAAGAATTCGTTCTGATTTTTATTTTATATAAATACTCTAAAACAACAAAAAAATACTGAAGGATGACTCATAGAGATCACCAAAGTCAGGCTATTTGTGCAAATAAAGACATACATGATTTTGATGAATATAAAAAGAAAAGAATTAGTCATCGTTTCTTATATATATCATGAAATCATATATAATCCTGTAAGTTTTAAATTGAAGTGGTTTCATCATTGTTCGGTCCGAATGATTATCATGTTGACTCGGTTAAGTCATTTGATAAGATATTTATAACTATAAGTTTTTATTATGTTACTATATACAGTATTGACTATTTTTTATTCTATCACCACAAATATATATAATTATCTTGTATGTATACATGTTTTTTTTTCTTTAATGATCTCGTAAAACTTTCTAAGTAAATCTCGATCGCTGATCTTAAGAATTTTGTGAAACTATCATACAAATAAATTCGAGTTTCTATAGAATTAAAATTCATTTTCCATTCAGCTTAGTCATGTTGGATTTTGCTTTTTTGTTAAGTTTTCGTTGTTGATTTAAGAAAACAAGAATATTTTCTATTCATATTCTCATCCAACATCTAACTAAAATAAGAAGACTGAACACTCGCTATTATTTTCCCTTTAAATAAAATACTCTTAAAAATCCATCATTTGAAGAATCTAAGGTCTTGTTTGTTCCAGATCGAAATGTTTATTACGATCTATGACAAACAAGGAATAGTAAATCTTTGCGTCAAAATTATTGTAAATTTTAATTCTTCAAAATTTCTACTAATTAAAAAAAAGGTCCTACGAATATAAAGTAATATAAATGTAATTATCTATTCATTTGAAATCTATCATTCCAAACGTAGCTAAGAAATCAGAACGTAGAGATTTTGTAACAATTAGAGATTTGTCACGAATTCCTGACAAAAATATTATTATCATGCACGTTAGTCACTTCCTTTTCGCATTTATCCTGACCTATGAAAATAAAGATTTACATTTTTTTCAAGTGTATAGGAACAAAGATCTTATGGAATTCGTTTGTTTTATAATACAAGCGACTAGATATATTAATTGACAACTGAAAATTTCATTTTCATCAAGTAAATATTTATTAATCTAGGATACTAGTGACATCTAAACCTTTTATTTTATTTCTTAACAACATATTATTTTAAATAGAATTTCTTTTATCAATTCAGTAAGTTCTTTTTAATTGTTCATTTACTTATAAAAAAAAAACAAAGAAGAAATCATTTAATCCAACATTGACATAGATTGATTATTTGTTTTGATTACTATTCAATTGGATACATAACCAATGAAGTAGACAAAATAAATGATTGTTAATAATCTAATATGTTACCTATCAATTTTAAGATTTTAAAATGAGTACTACAGTATATCATGATAATTCTCCACATTATCTTCAATCATCGATATTAATCAATAATAAAACATCCGGTCAACAACGACCAACACATAATCTATCTAAAAATCTTTCACAAAATGAAATTCAATGTTTATATGATCTTCTTGGAAATAATTGTGTGGTATGAATAAATATTTTTATAATTAAATTTGAATGTTTTGTTTTTATTTATATAGACTTTAGCAACAGCTGTTGCACAAATCTTACATACACATAATAATATTTGGAAAAAACATTCAAGTGGTGTTTTATGTTTTATTAAAGATTATAATAAACAAACCTATTATTTTCGTTTATATGATCTTCAAGTAAAAGATATTATTTTAATAATAAAAATAATCATTTATTATTTTAGTTAAAACAATCAATCTATGAAGAAATCATATCTTCATCATTACATCTTGAAAAAATATCAGATCTTTTTTATATATTCGATGGAATGGTTAGAATATTTCTGTTTTAATTAATTCTTTTTTATTTTTATTTTTATTAATTAAATAATATAGTATTATAAAGTTGGTATTAATTTCATTGATCAAATTGAAGCAAAAACATTTTGTAATTATTTTCATACAAAACAAGATAATCGACAAAGTAAAAATAGAAGACAAAAAAAATTTTTCTTATTAAAATTTCAATTTTTTTGTCTATAATAGACAAGAAAAATCCAAAGGATCAACAAATATCAATGTCATCGACTACAAATGAAATTAAAACAATATCAATTGATAAATCATTATTAAGCTCTAATAATACATCGAAGAGTAAGCAAAAAAAAAAGACATTTTTTTTCGAATAAAAAACAAAAAAATTCTTATTTAATGTAGAACAATCAACTTCGAAAAGTCAACAACAAAAAAAATCCAAAGATAATCGACCAGTTATATCCCTACCAATACCTTCAAGGTTTATTAAATAAAATTTATTTGAAATAATTTTTATTGTGTATTTTTTCTTAGTTTTACTCATATTATTCATGCTGGACCTGATGAAGTATGTTTTATGTTAAATTGAATATATACTTATCTATATATTGTTTATTATTATTATAGAGTTTTGTAACAGATGATGCACATAGAAAATTATTTGAAGAAGTATTATCTAATATGCCTATATCATTAGAAGAAAAATCATACATTCGAAGAACTGTAATAGATACAGATGGTGGTTTGGAGAGAATTTTTGCTAGTGAGTTTTCTCTTTTTTATTTTGATCAAAAAAAAAAAAATATGAAATTCGTTCTTTTCTTTTTTGTTTCTTGTAGAATCATTACAAGATTGTGATAATCAACAGTATGAAATGTCAAATAGTCCACCAGAAATTCCTCCACGTACTTATTTAACAAATGGACAAAATAATATTAAACGTAGTCCACATCAAGATATTTCTATTCCATCATTAACCTATCAGAAAACAAATACAATTTGTCCTCAAATTCCGAATACATCAATTATTTCCGAACGATCAAAAGCACCAATCATTCCACCAAGACCTTCTCCTGATGCACCAAATAATATACATTCATCTGTTTCAATTCCACCACCATTACCTCCTCCTAGACGTGCTAATTTAGAAAATCAAAAACCAATTGCTAACATTCCTCCAGCTCCTCCTCTTCCAATTTTTTCATCAGAACAAATTACAAAAGAACCAGCTACGGAATCGTCAAATTCTCAACCTAAAGCTTTCCTTCAAGAAATCCTTGATTATAATAAATGTAAATTAAAAGTATGTATTCTTATTATCTTTTGATTATTAATCTTTTACTATTCATTTTAGTCAGAGGCAGAACGATCAGCAACATTGAAAACATCATCTATAAATAAACCAAATATTGAAGTACAACGTACTCTTGTAACAAATATTATGGAAATGCTTGCTCCACGACGAGCAGCAATTAGTAAATATTTTTTGTAATTAAATATTTTGAAAATTTTATTTCCTTTTAGTGGGACGTAATAATGATGATGATGATGAAAATGATTCAAATGATGATGATGAATGGAATGCTTAAACTCTATTTGAAAATTATATTTTATTCATTGATAATTTTTATAAAATATAATTATTTAAACATACTCCAACGATCTTTATTATGTATATTGAGAAGAAAAACTAGCCAATAATAGGTTAGTATTCATGATATTTTGTTTTTAATTTTACGAATGCATCATTGTATACATATTTTTTTTTACTCTTGATTTTTATTTTTCTATTATTCTGATAAAAATTCTTTTGACATATTTTGTGATCTATAACTCAGATCTATGGGAATTTTCTTTGTTTTTATTTTTTTATTTGAATGCAAATAATAAATAACAGTAAATTTATATCTTATTGTTTTCTTATATCATTAGAACGCATTTTTTTTTCTAATCAAACGATCTATAATTTGACTTTGTGGTTGAAACGAACGCAATAAAAATATGTTTGAAACTATGCGCACGTGCTGTAAATAAGTAGACGAATCCAAACAACACGTTCTCATTATTTCAAATGTATTTTTAGTCCATTTGTCTCGATCTGAAACAGACACAAGAAGGATTACTAGAGCCCATCGGGTTGGTTCTGAGTTCGAAAATTTTTATACCCGATGGACTTTGAATTGTATTTACACTATTTCTGTATATTGATAAAAGTTTTTTTATATCATAGTGTGTTGACACAATTATACAATGTCGCTTTTGTGAGTACGAACATTTATTGTCATTGTTAAATAAAAAAAAAAAAAATGATTGATAGAAAGTCATTTTATCATTGTATATAGTAACCCATAAACTGACATGTTTTACCAACCTTTTCAACTCATTAAAAGACTTTATGACATCTTTGAGTAAAGCATGACATAATATTTAAGTGTATATTGAACTTTAATGAGTCTTAAAACTTTTTCGATGAAGAACATATACTTTCTGTTGATCATAACTATCACAGAGATTTTTTTGTTTTCTAGTTTATATTATTTATTTGAGAATGTAAAATGTTACCGTAATGAAAACTAAAGATATAAGATTTGAAAAAGTATAATTAGAATTTCGATAAATTGAAAGGAACGAATTAAAAATTTGATTCAAGTTATAGATTACTCTATGATATTTTGGTATTAATGAAAAAAAATAATTTTTTTTTTTTTTGTTTTTTGAATTTATTTTTTAATAATCTTTTTTGGTTTTTTTTTTAAAGTGCATATAACAATCGTTTCATAGCATCACTAATATTTAATCCAGCAAGTTTTCTATCTAAACTATAAAAATCACATTTTTCTATTGCATGTTTTGTTGAATATAAATCAGTTTGATCATTATATAATTTTGATGAATAATATAAAATTCGTTCACATAATGCTAATATACCAGCATATGTATCAAATTTAAATTCATATTCTTGATTATTAATTAAATCAATTAATTGACAAAGATAATTATATTGTTGACGTGTAAAATTTTCTTTATGTATAGAAAGTATTGATAAATATAAATCGGATAATTCAAATAGATGATATCTATTACGATATTTATTAAATAAACGTTTAAATTGATATTGTCGACGTGATGATAAAGAACAATAATTAGTAAGATATTTAAGTGGTGTTATTGTTTCAAGTATTTTTAAATCAGATGGTAATTCAAAACGACAAGCCTAAAAATAAGAAATAAATAGATTAATTTTTGTTTTTTTTATTTAATTTAAGAATATAAACAAACTTGTAAAGATAATGGCATTGGACCAATAGATACTGCATTAGCACTATCTTTTATTTTGACTAATAAATTCAATGTTTCTTGATTTTCGATTGGTTTTCCAGCGTTTTCTTTTGTTTGAACTTCTATTTTATTCATTTTGCCACGATTGTTACGATTTATTATTAATCCAGGAGTGATAGTAGTATCTTTTATTGTACTCTGATTACTAGTAATTGTATCATTCAAGGATTCACTTCGATCAAGTAGTTTTTTTTTATTATTTAATTCTTCTAAATCTGATTGTTGCTTAGTTTCTATTGTATTATTAATAAGAGGAAGAATAATATCTTCTTTTTTATTATCAATTGTTAATTGAATCGTATCCTTCTTATTAGTTAATAATTTTAATTCTGTTTTATTATTATTAATTATTGTTGGTTGTACATAACGTGATGGTACTGGTGGTGTTTTTGATTGTTTATTTCGAATTGTTTTTAGAAATTGAGTACGAGCATGTTGAACTGATGTAAGAATATTAAATTTTCGAATAACCATTGTACTTGTTAATAAAGAATCGTTTGTATTCATATTTGGTAATGTTGTTGATTTGAAATTCATAAAAAAAAACGATTTAATTTTTATGATCAATTTTAAACTGTTTTGTATTACTTATTTTTTAGTTGACAACTTACACACACAATAAAAAAAAATGATGTTTTTCAGTGACTATAAAGATTTTATTATAGATGTTGTTTTTAATATGTGATAAGGAAAGAAAAATTAAAGAGAAATATATTTATATTTATTTATCTTTTTCACTATGATAACCCTATTTGTTGAATTAATGAAGATAAAACCATTCAAATATATTTAAAAAAAAACATCTAATATTTATCTATAAATTTTGTAATCGGAGAATACAATTGAATAGAGTTAAAAATAATTTGTCATCATACGATTAATTCTTAAGAATAAAGTACTTGATTTTTGTTTTATTCTCAATCTTTCAAAAGTTTTATAATGATAAATGTATTATTGACGATATCAATAAAGAATCTACAATAAATCCTCTGTTTTTTTTGTTGACTTCTATGATGTAATAGTGGTTTAACTACAAATTAATTATTTTTGAGTTTCACTTGATATTTAGTTAATAGAATAATGTGAGTTTATTTTGATTATACCAATCTTTCTATATCATATATATTTTTGTTTTTTGAAATTACTATTGAGATATTTTTAATGACGTCATATTTTCATTGCATCATCTTTAT
>CAJNOL010005178.1:1867-12435 GCA_905250125.1 Rotaria sordida
CGAAATAGACAACAAAGCAAAAATGTTTAAACAAATCTCATCAATTAGATCAGAAATAATCAATGAAATAACTGAACGTTGGAAAACATCACTCCTCGATCGTAAATTATTAAAACGAGTTTTACTATTACCAATGGAAGTTAGTAATACCATTCCATTTGTCTCTAAAGAAATTCAAAATATTGCCCAGAGTCAAAAAGTTGAAATAGATAAGAAATTAGAAACACAAATACAATTGATAGATTCAATAAATCATTTAGTAACCGTTTTTGTTAATAAAGCATGTTTAATTGCAATGTATAATGATTCTATCGATAAACAACATAGTCAATCACAAGTCGAATTCTTATCAAAAGTTGTTGAAGCTATATGTCATAATTGGTGTATCGAATTACAAATAACAAATGAAGATAATCTTCAACTTTATATTAATGAAGCAGGGGAATTGGATGAATCTTCATTTTATAAAATGTATGATATCATCGATCAAGTTAAAAGCATTCTGAAAATTGACGATAGCACAATTAATTATACTAATATACATACAGCAATTAACGTTGCTATTGAAATTTGTCAAAATGATTCGAAAAAAGCTGATAAAAGTGATCCAAGTATTCGTAACGACCGACAACAATCTACGCTAGATGCATTCAAAAATTCACTTTTAAACAAATTGTGTGAAGCAAAAAAATTGTTAGAAAAAATTCTAGTAGAAGCTCGTCAAATACGACCATATCCAATCTTGATGATTGAACTAGCTCTACAAAAGCTAGCAAATATTGAACATTGGATCGATATTTTGAAAAATAGAAAGGATTTATTGAAAACAGATGAAGAACAAATTTCTATATTAATAAATGCTGTAAGTTTGACAGAAGAAAAAATTAAAAATCTTAAATCTCATAGTAAAAGTAAATTAGCACAACTTTATAAAATCGTACAGCGAGTAAATGATTACGCCCAGGATATGAATCTTTGTCAAATAATCGAAAAATTACATTTATCAGATAAAGATAATAATGTTGATGAATCAACAATTAAGAAACTAGAAACTTCTCGTCAAAAACTGCGAGGACTATTTGACTTATCAGACGAAATCAAAATATTGGAAAAAACTGATTATTTGACACAACTAATCGATGAATCATATGCAAATTGGGGATGGTGGCAGTTATTAAATATGTCTGTATTGTGGTTGCATTCTAAAACACCTGAAAATCTTGAACAATCTCAAAGTAAAAAATTATACGCAGTGGCAGCTACTTTAAATGATAAAGTGGCTATGGAATTTTATCAAAGAAATCTAATCTCTGAACAACGTACTACATTTAATGCAAATGAAATTAACAAGCTATTTGAAATTATTGTACATGAGCATTCAAACCATGTCATTCAACTTGGAAGTCAATTAAGAAAAAAATTTAATGAAAAACTAATTACTACTACTTGGAATGATATAAACACTGCTTGTCAGCCAATTGCTAAAAAAGATATAGAAAAGGAATTGAATTTTGTCAATTTATTTCGTTTTGTTGAAATTCTTCATAATCGTAAACGTGATTTAGACAACATTACGAGTAGTTTTCCTTGGCATGCATCACATATATTACAACCGAGACTTTTACGTTGTTCAGATTTGATGACTTGGTTATGTCCAGAATATTTAAATGCTATTTCAGGAATTGTTATGAATGAAATCAATGCAGAATTGTTTATTCAAGATTTAGAAACATCAAAGCCGAGCTTAACTTTTGAACAAAGATTAGATCTTTATGAGCCTCGTTTTAATGAACCAACTAGTAAATGGCAAAGCAATGCGTATATAATTCGCAAAACTATAGAAAATCCAACTTCAACAAATTTTATAATTTCTTCTAATCAAGTCAAATTGATAGCTGATTTTTTATTGAATTTGTTAATAGAAACAATTACAATCTCAAATGATAGTGGAACAAAAAAACCACCATTTTTATCTTTACAACATAATATACCTTTGGAGATAATTCTTGGGCTTTCTATGGCCAATATTGTAATCTATTTCTATGAAAATACTGTACATATGGAACAGGAAAAAACATGTGTGCGACTACCTAAAGAAACTTTACATGAAGCAAATCTCAAACTATGGGAAGAATTAAAGAAAACTGAAGACGAAGAAAAAGGAATTCAGACAACAATACACTCTTTAGATCTTGATATAAAAGAGACAAGAGTTAAGATACGGATTGATCAAGATCTTAAAGCTGCGGGTGCATCAGGTCTTGAGGAAGGTTCTGAAGAGTTCAAAGACAGGTTAGACAAATTGATTAAATTAAAGGCTGAAAACGAGAACAAGTGTGAAAACATTATCAAGAAAAAGAAAGAATTGGATGACAATATTAAAAAATGTGAAACGCAACACTGTCTACATATCCAGCGCGAGATTTTCAATGTAATGAATCGAATAATTACCGAAGTTAAAAACATAATAATGGATCTTTCAAATGCTGTTTCTCTAAATGTATCACACTCGAATGACAAATTCGATCAAATTCTATCAAATCTTCTGAATTTATTTAAAAAAATTCACTGTTCTAGTATCCTTACAACTAAGAATTTAGACCAAATGATTAGTGAAAAATTACAACAAATTTCTAATTTATATTCTAAAGTAGAAAATATTTTACAAAAATTAGAAAATAATGATCCATTACGAATATTTATTGATTGGACGCTAGCATCTATACTAGAAGGATTAATATGTAGTACTACAAACATAAAAATGTACGATAAATGGCAAACAAATTTTAAAAATGATCAATCGTATAAAACTGCACAGACATATCGTCGAATTAAGAAATTTTTAAGAGAAACAATTGAAACTGCAATAACGACTGATTTTAATGTTTCAATTGTATCAGAACTTCTAGAGAAATCAATTGAAATGTATAAAATATGGGACACTGAAATAGTTAATATTTCACACTCAACATGTGACAATCATATTTTAGAACGATTTGTACATATGATTCAACGTTTTATATTGCAATGCGTAGTTTGTCTAACAACTCTAGCAAAATTTTATGGAGTAACGTTAAAAGATGAACAAGAAAAAATATCTGATTATACAAAACAAATTTTATTGTCAACTAATAGAAGTCAATATAAGTGGATTGATTCTGGCAAAGAGTCAGATCTATTAGCAGCTATCGATGGTTTACGTCATCAACTTCCACAAGTGCAAGCTGCTTTATCAAGTGTATTTATATCAACAACAACTGGAAGTCTATTGTCACCACTCTTACTTAAGAGTGATTTGGATCAATGTCTCTTCGATATTGGTGATGCAGTTTTACCATCTGCATATTTATTGAAAAATTTTAGTGAAAAGTGTTTACTTTCATTTGTGGGACATGATATTTCACAAATCAGTAAAGTTTATTCAAAAGATATTGTCGTTCTGATTCATAAAATGATTGAAACTACGAGTAAAATTGCCAAGATTGAAATGAGTATATCGAAAGTAGATGCAGCGGTCAATGTCATTCAACATATCGATATTTTATTACAATTCATTCAAACTGGAAAAGAGCTAGAATTAGTTGGTCGTAATGCTCGTCCCGAATTACCATGGAATGTTTTAAATAGAGCGTCTGACATTGTTGGTCGTGAAATATTGAAATCAGCGACTGTAGCAACTGCGAAAACGTTTTCGGCAAACATTTCTCAAGCAGTTGCATCTTCAAAAATAATTGCTTCATATGTACACAGAAATGAAAATACACCAGGTCAACAGATTTCCGAAAGAGACACCAATGGATCGTGTAAATTACGTTATGCTTCATTACGCCTATGTGACATTGCTAGAAGGTCTGACTATTTAAAGCAATTACTCTGTCGAGAAAATGAGTTGTCCGACTTAAGATCAGAATCTAATTTACAGGATCAGTTTGAAAAGTTACATGAAGCAGCTGTTATACTTGATAAAACTGTTAAAACAACAGGATGTCTACTCGTTGATCTAATGGATTGTTTTATTGAACGTGAATCATTACGTTGCATTACCAACAATTTTAATAATTTTGTCGAAAAAGTCACCATAGCTATGACAACAGAACTTCAGAATGAAGAAAAAGCTAAAGAATTGGTGTTAGATACTATAAAATTGGCAAGAGATTTTGAATCAGAAAGTATAATGAATGAAATTAAGAAATCACAATGGATAAAGATGGAAAAATACTTAGAAGATGTGAAAAAGACATGCACACAAATCGAAGAATTCCATAATCAAGCACAACAATGGGAACAAACATGCAAAGACGAGCTAAATAAAATAATAAAATGCCGTGATAAAGCTCGAAAATGGTTCTTTCAAAAGTTGTTTGGCGAAATAAAGAAAAAATGGGATGATTTTTGGGACCAAGAAAGAAAAAGAAAAGAAGAACATGAGACAAGGTTTCGAGAATGGCAACAAAAGTGTATAAAAAAAGCTGAAAAAATAGTTGAATTCATAGCGAAACTAAATTTGCTAGAGGATTATCCACAAGAATCTGTGAGTATAAATGAGAAAATTACTTCTCTATATTGCCAGGATGCTAAAGTAAAAAGTATTTTTCAAAACATCGTCACTGAACTATGCAGGATTGATGTGAGACTGCCAAACCTCGATCTTATCGATAAAAATATATTGAACAAGAAGATTAGGTTAACAGCCAGCAACGATCAAAAAAAAGAATCAATTCTTTCCCATATAAATTCGAAATCCTTGTATTTGATGATTCCTATAAATCAATTAAACAATCGGATCACAATTGAAGTAGATGGGGGTTCATGCGATTTCTTACTGACGTCGGTCCAATCAACATCCTTCAAGAAAACACTATTACATGATAGACTTACGTTGGATATTGAAATTAAGACTGAATGCTTATTCAATAAAGATCCACAGCATATGAATTGGGATGTTAGTCAAAGCATAGATGATAAAAAGAAAATGATAGAAGATCTAAACGAAAGTTTAAACAAACTCGAACAATACTTAAAGAACCCCGAAAAGGATCCAGCTTCGTTTCGCAGTAAAAACTATAATGGAAAAAATCCAGATGATTGCAAAGATTCAACAGACAATGAAAAAAAGAATGATGAATCCTCTATACAAGAACATGCTATGATAAAAGCATTGCAAATGATAACAACCAGATGGAAATGTAATAAAAAAGTTCTAGATGGAATTCGTACAAACTTACAAACAATTTTAAAAGAACGGGATATTAAAACGCTTGATTTTCACTGTTTCAACAACTTGAATCGGATTTATGAAAGTATCAACGAGTACAACGACCAAATAAGCGTTTATGGAAAGAAAGTTATCGATACTGGAGATCTAGCGACAATGGAAAATCCAGAGACAAAGGAAAATCTGAAACATGCCATTTCTCAATTATATACAAATGAAATGAAATCAATACTCAACAATATGAATACAAAATACTCTGAGTTGCAAAATGAAATTCAATCGTCCCACACACTATCATGTATACTATTTGAACATGTGAAAATATTAAGAACTATTCGCGGAACAACATCCGGTGATCTAAAGCAAGCACAACAACAAATACATACTAATTTTGCGTTTATGAAAGCATATAATAACGATAGAATAGTCGAAAATCGAATTCAAATACAACTCTTAAAACGTGCAGCAGAAAAAGTTTTCAAGCGTAAACATGAATTAGTAATGCGTTTAAAGAAATGTTGCAGCTATTTAACTGTATGTCAGCCACAAACTTTTGACATTTTACCTGCCATCAACAATATAGATAGTGATGCATTTGAAACGATTGCATTTGTTCATAGAAAGAATAATTCTTGGCATATGGAACCAAAAGAACTTTCTGGTGATTTCGGCACACGATTCATATCAATTAGACGAAATAAACGATTAATGATAAATTTTCTTATAATTAATGCTGATAGTATACCGATTTCTATAAAGTGTACTGGAGAGACAAAGGAAAATTTGTCATTTATACCACCATCTTTTGATGTTCTACCTGGAGATTCCAGGTTTTTTTTCTGCTATTTTCACTATATCAGCACAAGAATGTAGATTGATGACAACTGGAATAATTGCTGTCAAAGCGTGTGCTGGTAATGATCAACATAAGCCGATAGGCAATCTAAAAGTAACAGGTATTGTCGTGTATTCAAAAGTTGAATTATCAGAAAAAACAATTGAATTTGGCGACTTAGTTTGTGGAAGTGGTATTCACAATAAAATTTTGACGATAAAAAACAATGGTAGTCTGCAAACTAGGGTACGTCTTGGTGTTAAATGTTTAAGAGAATGTTTATCTGGATTAGAAGTTTCACCGACAGAATTCATAGTTGCTTCAAAATCAACAAGTAGAGTCAGCATTATTTTGCGTTGTGCAGATCAAATGGATGAATTGCAAGCAGAATTAATCGCAGTTTCCGATGGCGCTGATCCGCAAAAACTACCGATAACAGCCAGTATTCAAGAGCCAGAATTCAGAATTCATTTACCATTTGCAAACGATCATTTGGAAATAGGAGATGAAATAAATCTTGATGTTCCATTAGATGAAGCTCGACTTGTTACATTTATAATTAAAAATTTGAGCAATATGGATTTACATGCTATTACATATATTCCAAAGGAAAAAAATATTGGATGAATATTATCGAGGATATTATTACCATAAAAAAGAAGGGACAAGCAGAAATTCATCTGTGGATTTATGGAAGAAAGAAGACAAGTTCGCAGAGTTTCTTAAAACTATTAATTGGTTCGAAAGAAACAAAACTGAAGATTTGTATAATATGTGGTAAAACAGATATAATAGCAAGTCTAAAACCAGACGTTATTTCTTTAAATGCTGATTTCTATTGGCTTGAAAAAGAACAACTTCTCGAAAATAATCGATTGTTACCTATTAATTCGACGTTAGAAATTCAAAATAAAGGACTAACAACATGTATGACACAAGTTAAATTAATAGAATCATCAAGTACTTTTAAAATGATCGAACAAAATAATTCTTCAGTAAATAATAATGACAAAACAGTTGATATTCAACTTTCACCAAATATGAAAAAGTCATTGTCCATTTCATCTGATTTGCATCGTTTTGAGAATGGTAAAATCAAATGTAATATACAAAATCAAGATGGAACAACGAAGACTATTGAATGTGATATAAATATCAAACAAGGTCGATTATTTTGTAAAAACTATTGGAAAGATTTTGGAGAGATGGCATCTAATCAGCAATACGTTTTCGAAACGGAACTTACAGCAAAAGGTGATCCGGTACATTTACTTGTCAACTATTTTCCTACATCACATTCTGCATTAAAAAGTGTTTCTGTCATGATCAATGAAAAATCCATTAAACCTGCGACAGATATATACATGCATAGAACATTAGATGAATTTATCGCATATAACAAAGATCAGGAGATTATTATTCAGTCTGAATCTATTGTTACCCTAAAGGTTATTATTAAATTAAAAGATTTTGTTCAAACATCAAACGAAGCATCTAGATTTTTACAGGAAATACAAGTAATTTCTCTGCGAGAAATATTTCTTGGTCTTGATCAGATGGTTTATAAATATCGTCCATTCTGTTTTTTGATATCAGGTACAATAGGTACATCTCAATCAAATACCACGTATTCTGATGTTGTGTTCAAAACTTTGAACGAACTATTTACTAGTATAACATTGATCTCTTGGGACACATTAGCATGTGTATTAGATACATATCGAAGCTCAACAAAGACCAATGAGAAGACAAAAGCTTTACTCGAGATTAACCACATACTTCAAAACTCATTTCACAACAAACCAATACTAACTGAATCGAATGTAGGCGAACTTATCGATGAAATACGAAAATCTATTTCAGGTATAAAATTAGCGCATTATTTCATTCAAAAGGTCATTTACACATGGAATATTCATCCGGTTATAACACTACCATTATCACAAGATACGATCGAAGATTCACTCGGTTTAGCAGCTGCATGTTTATCAACTCAGCTAATTAAATCAGATCAACAAGAATGTCAATTCATTGATATATTGTCCTTACTTCGTGTTACGACAAAGTTTAATCCATCTTCAGAGCTATCATTTAATCAAATGATAACAATACTTAATGCTACTTTAAGACCATCATCAAAATTATTTGAAATATTTTCGAATTTTTTGAGTTACGGTTTTAAAATTCTTACTGCTTCAGTAGACAAGGAGTTAGACTATATTGTACAGGAATGGCCATGGAATACAAATATCTTGAAACAAACAGCAATTTCAACTTCCAGGGCAATATCAGCATTATTTTTTGACCAAGACAAAAATAAACACGAAAATGCAGAAAACTCTATTGAAGATAATTTAGCAAGTTTTTTCAACGTATTCATACAACAACTAGAACCTGACTTAAGTTTATTATGGAAATCTTGTTTAAATTTGAATACAGCAGATACAATTTCAATATCTGAATCACTGCAAATAATATGTAATATGATACCAGAAAATTTTCAAGTGAGACAAGAAGCTTATCTACTTGCAGATATTGCTAAAATATTGTTAAACTATCGTGCATTTCCTGAACAGTCATTCGATAAACTCACAAAATATTCAATCGATCTTCTGGATTGTCGAACTGATGAAATTCGTGCTATTTGGAAAGAAAAGAAGCCTCGATGGCAGGATTGCATCATTAAGTTAATTGAATATATTTTCGATCCACCATTTGTTGTAAAAAGTTTACTTACAAAAACTTATAGATTGCCAATGGATGAAGAAGAACTAGAAAATGATATTCGTCGAGCAGTTGGACATCAGATTGAAGACGCATATATAAAAAATACAGCAAAAGAATTGTTCATACTCAAGGAATCATTAACAAATGAAAATAGTTCAAACATAATTAATACTACGAATAACTTTATTGTACATTGCAGAAAAATTGGTTTAATAGCATCATCAGAACGAATCATTTATATAAATCGAGCATTATTAGCAGTAGAAAAATTGCACAACTATTCTCAAACATATGATTATTCAGCGATTGATATTTGGTTTGGATTAGTTATCTTATGTGGATGTATATCAGATAAATGGCGTAAGTCACCTTTATGGTATGCGTCGGAAACATTATTTCAATTCACCAAGAATCCTTCGATTGAAAACACTTTAAATATTTTTATTCAAGGTCTTTCTCATGTGGCACAAGAAAACCATTGTACTGAATTTATTGACTGATTCCAATCTATGGTATCATTTTCTCAAAAGGATTACCAAGGTAAACTTGAAACAATTTTTGCTGCTTTTGGTTGGTCATCAAATGAAGTTATTAATGCGAGAAACGAATATGATTTCCTACAATCACTTACAAAAGTAGCATGTAAAGATATTTCTATAGTAGCAAAATCAATACTTTCTTTATGGCAAAATTATAAAACTTTGTCAACTATAACATCAATAAGTGAGCGTTTTCAATCAGTTTTCTTTACTATTATTGAAGTAGCAATAAATGAAGGTCATCAAATATGTGAACAAGATTTGAAACAACTTGTTCATGCTATCAGTTTATATGTATATGAACCAAATAACCAACTTTTAAATGCAATTCGTTCTCCTTTGTTCATACTTACTGCCGTAAATCTTCATCAAAATTTATCAAAAAATCAAGACACACATCTTGTACCTAATCATAATATTCAAATTTTCCACAAGCCTAAATTTTTTAGAGAAAGTTCAATTTCTTTCGATAGAGAAAAATTATCGAAATACAAACCTTCTTTTTTCTTTTCAAAATGAAATATATGATAATCCTAATCAATGGTTAAAACATATGATAAAACACGATGAAGTACAGTCGAATGTTATTGAGTCAATATCAACAATAACGCTTTCAATGGATAAAACTGAAAATAATAATCCTGATTCTGCTGGTTCCAATAAACGATATGAAAATGCTGAAAAAGATGCCAATGAGGTATCTGAGACTTTAAAACAAATTGAAACATATTTTTCTAATTTATCGATCGATAGAAATTTGACAGAAGAGTATTTACTTGATAGTCTTATTCAGTTATCTGTGATTATTTGGAAATGGTCAAGAAGTTTTACAAATACTTGTTCTCTTATTCAAAATGATAAACAAATTAATGATCAAAACTACAAATTAGCATTTCAAATTGTCATTGATGGAATAAATTTGTTAAGATATTTATTAGGATTAGAAACAAACTTGGCTATATTTGTTAATGATCCATTAACACAGTTTGTTCAAGAACAAATAAACATATTGAAAACAAAACTTTCATCATTACCAATTCATATGTTATCTGAAGAACTTTCAGTTATATTTCATGGTTTACGTCTATTTAAACAAAAGACTGATGATGACGATGATACTAATTTAGACTTAGTTGGAAATATATTCAAAAAGACTGATAAAACCAATCTCAAAACTGGTTTTGATTTTGATGATCCATTTGAATATTTGAGACATGGAGAACAAGAGAAAATATTCGAAAAGATTGAAAAC
>CAJNOL010005179.1:0-12434 GCA_905250125.1 Rotaria sordida
ATCGAAAATTAGTGAAATAAAATTTTCACGCATGTCCATAGTCTATTAGAATTTATTTTAATCGTCATAAAAAAACTTAAATTTGCACAAAGTAGTCAATGAAATCTAATCGAAATAGAAATGCATATTCATATCAAATGAAAATGGTATTCATTAATAGGAAAGTCAACGTTACTGTTGAGCCATATTCTAGTGAAAAAAAAAGATTCAAAATTTTCGATAACACCATTTATCCAACAAAAAAAATGTCGAAAATTACATAAGAATATTTTTATAATTTAGATTAGTGTGGGAAAGGAATTTCATACAAAATATATAATTCAATACAGAACTTAATGCTCTATTCATTCATATAAAAGCAAAAGACTCCTAAAGCTTTCTAGTAATTGAATAAAATGAAAAAAAAACAGACTATTCAAGCTGTATGATGTAAGAAATCCGTCTTAAACTGTAGTCTGTTTAAAAAGTCCGTGCGTGTGGCTGTTTTTTGAATAACTCGAGAAAGCAAACAGCTAGAGACCTGCGGTTTTCACCAATCGAAAGAGGAAGAGTTAGGGTGTCTTTTTCTCTGATAATGTCTCAGACGAGATTCTTTTAAAACTGATCATCTTTGAAAAATATAGAAAAGAATGCATGAAAGTGATATAGAATACACATGAAGTTTCGATTATGACCTTTGATTTAGATAGAGGGACTTCAGATCTATAGTTCAATATGCAATGCAAATGATTCTCTCATTGCATTCTAATATTGGCCAAATGAAATCATGTATTTACATGCGCAAATAATAGGGAATTTTTCTGATGTTTTACTACATTTTTGCATTTTTTGTCAAAACAACTGGATACTTCGATGAAAATGTAATGAAACGCAAGAAGGTGTATTCTGTTTTGAATTATAGATCTGAAGTCCCTCTATCTAAATCAAGGGTCATAATCGAAACTTCATGTGTATTCTATGCCACTTTCATACATTCTTTTCTATATTTTTCAAAGATGATCAGTTTTAAAAGAATTTCGCCTGACACATTATCAGAGAAAAAGACGTCCTAACTCCTCCTCTTTCGATTGGTGAAGACCGCAAGTCTCTAGCTGTTTGCTTTCTCGAGTTATTCAAAAAACAGTTGCACGCACGGAATTTTTGGACGGACTATAGTTAGCACAACAAACAAAACCCGATTTAGCCATTAAAGCTTCAAAAATTTCGCGAGATGCAAAAAGTTTCGCCAAATGTCACTTCATGCTCACCAATAGTTTCTGCATCATTTATCTTCTCGAAGATGATCTAGTGATAACCTTTCATGAATTTCTATAAAAACTCGTTGCGTCATATAACTTTAAAAACGTAAGATTTTTTTTCACTTTGAGTAGAATTTAATGAAAAATTGTCAAAACTAAACCGTAGTATATTCAGGGATCAAAATATTTTCCACGTACAGTTTTTGTATATTACTCAATATCAACTGAGTTTCGGCTCTACATACTTGATCAGAAGTGATATTTTGTGTTTGCAGGGAGAAGTTCTTCTGCCCATGGTTGAAATCCCGATGACAGGTTTGAGAGAGAAAACTGGAACTTTTGTCTTGAACTGAATGTATCGTATTTTCTTGTCTTGTAAATATGTACTATCTACTGTGTCTTTTTCCGTTTTCTTAGGTCTTTTCACTCTTGTAATAGTATAAACTAAACAAATTTTGGATATTAGATCATTTTTTAACGTCTATTTCTTTGTCTATGACTATTTAGATAAAGTGATATCATGGTTAAGTACCTTTGAGACAGATCCTGCCTTTTGTGTCTCTTGTCTTTTTGTAGCCCTCTTTTTCTGAGCTCCATAATAAATGCATAATTACACACGTGATCGGTTACCAATCGCTTTCATTTCTCAACTTTTTGGGAGTCTGTATTGAATTTATATTAACAGCGCTCTTATTTTTCGACATTGGAACTTCACAGCAGCCTTTTTTCCATTTTAAAAACCAAAATAATGCAAGCCTTTTTTTCCTCTTTTTTTTCGAAAATAAAGTTCCCCTTTTTTCCTCTTTTTCTACGAACTATCGGTGGGATACCAGGTGTCAATGAAATGACGTCGTCAATGAAGGAGAGAAAGAGCACATATATGTATGTGAATAAAGAAAATATCTTGAACTAATATATTTTATATGTGCTATGTTTTGAGTGGTCAGCAATAAATAAAGTTAGCCGTAAAAATATCGAAGCGAAAAATATAGAAAAGGAAAATGTCGAAAAAAAAGAATATCGACCTGAAAAATGATCGAAAAGTGTTTTAGAAAATTCTGACTAGCGAACAACATCGTTTATTGTATTGGTTTCAGGCGCGTAGCCAGGAATCTTCTGAGGGGGTGGCTAACTTTTTTGAGGAGGGGGGGGGGCTGAACATGGCAAAAAAGACTTTTCCACTGGACAGAAATAACGTGCCTGTACTCTCCTCCAGGGAATTTTTCTCCTGAGGGGGGGCTAAAGCCCCCTCAGCTCCCCTTCTCTACGCCACTGATTGATTTATCAATTTTTTCTGGGTAAAGTGACTTCTGGGCTACTCTGTATGTCAACAATAATATATTTGTTTAAAATTTTATTATAGTGAATTCGGAATAATGTAGACAGACATATATAGAAATGCACTCATTCCAAGAACATGATGTCAAAGATGACATTTGTTTTTCCTTATTGAAAGTGTAGCTCCTGTGGATTGTTTATATCAACTATGATTCTTTTATCCGAAGTTGTAGTCAAAATTTATGAAATACAAAACAAAGGTTTCCGAATTAGTCGAAAATTCACATCTTTTAGTTTTATTTGAACCATTTCAACTGATTTTAAGATCTATGCTTTGCATTAGACAGAAGCTTTGGAAAGAGTATTTAAAACTGATAACAACCGGTATGAAGAATCACTAGGAGTTCGGTAATTCTCAATACCGGGTATGTGTTTTTGTAAGCAGGGATAAATCAATTCCTTGAATTTCTAATTGGAGTTTTGAATATTTCCAGTAGTGAAAATTACTGAACTTCTAGCAATTCTTCATGCCAGCTGTGATTATTTATATAATGCGATCCACAATAAAAGGCAGGTTACAATTTTTCGAATAACTTTTGATAGGAACGAGATAGAGAACTGTGATTTTCACCATTCGAAAGAGCAGGAGCTGGGCACCAATTCCATATAAAACCAAGGGATCAGCATCATATAAAGATACGTTTAATTAGTTGGAATTTTCCAAAACTTTGCAATCCTCATGATTTTCATTACATATTTCTTGTTTAGGAGTGGATTCGGTAGCCTGGATCATGCTCTATAAAACTATGCAAATCGCAGGTCTTTATCATTTATTGCTTGTACAAGGCATCAATTTCACCGAAAGCAACTACATCGAATTTTAACAGTTCTCATTTCTTCTTCGAATATGAAGAATGTATAGAAAATAGGTTATCGTCTACGTCGAACATCCTAGAATAATGAGTTTTATCTCAAAAAGTGTATTCTTTGTTCAGTCCATGAAATGAGCCTTCAAACAGAAATATAAAATCGTAACAGAACTGAAAATTTTACGAAAAAGTGAGCTTTCCAGCTGATAATGCCGTTTTGAAAGTCGAAATAATCAACAGTTCTCTTCTCGACTCTGTCTGTCAGAGAAAAGGTATGCAAACTCATTGCATATATACTGTAGTATGCTAGGTTCCAATCATTTTATATTACTTCTGATGATTCAGTGCTTATCCAGATATACGATAGTTGCACTTTCGTGTATTAGTATGCTATATCAGGAGTGATTAATCGTGCCATAAGAATATTCTTTATCTTTTTATGTCACGATTGCATCATGTTTATTTACATTCTTACTCTTTCTCTTTTTGTATTTTTTTTCTTCTCGTTGCATTTTTTCAAGCAGAAATAAAAAAGAAAGTGACGATACTGATCATGAAATGGACGATGATACAAGCGATGAATCAGAGGATGAGACCAATAAAGAAGTGGATGATTGAATTCCTATTTTTTGTTGTCCACTTACACATATTCTCATTGGCACAAAAACGTACTTTTTCGTAAAATTTTCAATTCCGTTACGATTTTATATTTCTGTTTGAAGACTCATTTCATGGACTGAACAAAGAATACACTTTTTGAGATAAAACTCATTATTCTAGGATGTTCGACGTAGAAGATAACCTATTTTCTATACATTCTTCATATTCGAAGAAGAAATGAGAACTTTTAAAATTCGATGTAGTTGCTTTCGGTGAAATTGATGCCTTGTACAAGCAATAAATGATAAAGACCTGCGATTTGCATAGTTTTATAGAGCATGATCCAGGCTATCGAATCCACTCCTAAACAAGAAATATGTAATGAAAATCATGAGGATTGCAAAGTTTTGGAAAATTCCAACTAATTAAACGTATCTTTATATGATGCTGATCCCTTGGTTTTATATGGAATTGGTGCTCAGCTCCTGCTCTTTCGAATGGTGAAAATCACAGTTCTATCTCGTTCCTATCAAAAGTTATTCGAAAAATTGTAACCTGCCTTTTATTGTGGATCGGATAATAGTAATTAAGTAACTATAGTAGTTAGTAGTTATTAGTAACTAGGTAGTTACTATTTAGTAACTAAATAAATATGTAGTTACTTAGTTACTGTAACTAAGTAAATGTATAGTTACTATTTACTAGTAACTAAGTAAATATGTTGTTACCAGTTACTGGTAAATAAGTAAATATGAAGTTACTAGTTACTGGTAAATAAGTAACTATATAGTTACTAGCAGGGATGCCACCTTTTCCGCTTTTTGCGGAAAGTTTCCGCATTTTCGCCTTTTTTCTGCTGTTCCGCTTTTTTCCGCTGTTCCGCTTTTTTCCGCTTTTTCAGTTTTTTTCTTTTTTTCCCAGCATAGCCTCGATTTTTGATGGCACGAGTTATCCCATCTAGCTAACACTTTTTAAGAAAAAAAGCTTGCATTGCAGTTGGTTACCGCATCCATAACTCACCTATTCTATATGTTTTCGAAGGAGATTTATCAATCACATGACGAAATGCTATATCTAGAATTCTCATTTTTAGAAAATACCTTGCTTCAAGTCAAAAGCATTGATTGTGCCGAAATGAGATAGATGTTTAAATTCGTCGTTGCTGTGTAAAAGAAGAACTTCTTTTACAAAACATGGCTGATGCAAATTAATTCAGAATATTTATAATGAAATTGTTTTTTCTTCTGCTTATATATTAGGTTTTCGTACAGTGAACTGCATCATACCAAGAAAAATATTGTTACACATTTCGAGTTAAATCTTTCGATTCTACGAACGAAAGTTGCTGCTTAATATCAGATATTTAGCCAAAATTTTTGTGCCTGAAAGACAAAACAATCGCTAGTCCATGACATTGATCTGTTGTTGATCAGGTCAAGCACAACGGATTTGAGCGAATAAACACTGTTTTTTTTTACCTAATGAGAATCATTCCAATCCTATACACAACTTTCTACAGCCAAAACATTTCACATCAAACTGGTTTGATAAGTTTGAGCGATGCTACTTCCTGAAATAGGTAAGATTTTAAGGTATCATAGCAGTATGAATCTGTGCAATTGGTAATTTCTTACTAAGATTCGCTTGGTCTACCCATCTTAAAACGTTAATCAAAGTCGTTCGTTGCCATACCATTGCTTTGAGGGAATGAAAAACTTAGATAGATTTTGGGCGAGCGTGACAGAAAACTGGATCCGTGTTTATAATACTCACTACAAAACTCAGTCATGAAAAACGCGACTGCTCTCTTCAAATCCGCTGAATGCGTAGTCAGAGCACTTTTTATTGGTAGAAGCTTGTTATGAGTTCATCAACTGCTAGTAAAATTTGAAAACGGCTACTAGATAAAATAAAAGCGTGCTTCGACGAAGCCTTCACCTTTTTGTTTTATCAAGTCGCGGCTAGTCAACAACTGGTTGATACATGTTGCTAAATATTCTTTCGTTTCAGATATTTTAAAAAATTCGAATCCAATATGTTTATTGTTGTGAGAAATTCGAAACATTTGACTAGAACTACATATAGGAAAGAGTGTATAATCATTTCCGCAATTTTTCCACTTTTGGAAATATATTTTCCGCTTTTCACAAGGAAAATTCCGCTTTTTTGGCCCGATGAGGTGGCATCCCTGGTTACTAGTAAAGTAAAGGTAAAGTCCCACCCCTAGCACATATATCTCTAGTGAAATCTGTTAGCGCAATCTCTTTGAGATTAAATTGTCAAAGACGATAAAGCTGTTTATTTTGACAAATCTTATCTGAAGAGAAAGAAAAATATGGATTTCTAAGGATTCGAATTATTAAATCTCAAAACTCGAAAAGACATCGAATTTGCCACCGAATTCAGCGATCCTGTAGTCAGGGTGATCACTGCTCGAATGTGTGTCGCCATCATGGACATAACTTAGCGACTGCCCTAGGTTTCACGCAGTGGATCAATCTAAAAATCAAAAACAAAAAGCAGAAGAGGGCCAATTCTTCTCTTCTCGCTAAGTTATATTCATTGTCACAGTCTGCGATGGAGGCGGGGTCCAAAATTTCTCGCTATATACTTCAGCATTCCTTTCCAATCGTGTTTCACAAAATATACCACCAGAAATAATAGAAGAGATTATTAGAGAAAAGCTTGTCAGCGCAGCCCCTTTTGGGATAAAATGTGAAACTCACATATCTTCTTCAGCTTAATTATCCTAATATAAAATACATCAAGTGAATAATATTTAATAGACCATAGTTGGTTTCAGAACTATTGATCGTCAGAGAAATGATCTTTCCTATTTATATTCGAATTTCGAACGGAAATTTTCTCTTAAATTGTTTTTACTGGCGCTCTGTTTTTTATTTGTTGGTTGGTATTCGCTCGTTATTTATTTTCTTTTCTTTTTTCTTTTTTTTTTCTTAATCTACCGTTATTTCTATTTATCTAATCATTGATTTAACCGAAGAAACTATCTTTATTAAATTTGAAACGCTGAACTAACTTGTTCATCTCTTTACAATCACTCTTCATTGTTGTCATTATTTCATCGACGCACTTCTCGATTTTTTCGTTTTTGTTCTCGTACTTGACACATATACTCGTTTTTATTTCCTTGTCACTTTTGGTTCTCGACATCGACGTACACGTCCTCTATTTAGTTTTGCAAGATGCTGTTGACGCATCAACAAAACTTCTGTAACCATATCAGTGAATAATGAACTAATAATAAGTTTTGTATCTTCTTCTCCATTATTAGAAGTATTATTTACATTATCCATTATAATTGATTATCACAAAATACAACTAATATAAATGATTCGATAAATATATAATGAACAATTTCACTCAGCAAATAAACATGGCATCCAATTTTTATCTCGCGCCTGTCTGTAATGAAAGCTGTCTGTAATGAGGAGGGAGCCGGAAAACTTCGACTTAAAATTTACACCGACATTTTTATATGTGAGTTCCACAAAATCGGATCGGCCCAGTCCACCCATGGATATTTTGTCAAAAAAAAAATCCGATCCACAGGTGGATTGAGCTTGATCCAGTCCATTAGGACCTCTGGTAGGAATTGTTCTGTAATGGTCAGTAATATATACGCACAAATTCTAAAATATTCTCAAGATTTTGCTTCTCTCATTTATCGAGTCAACGAATGTCACAATATTTGTGTTCTCTCATGAATTATGTTATGATTGATATCATACATAAAACAAGTTACTCACATTCAATGGAACATCTAACTCCAATCTTCGATCTCGATTCTGGTGCCAGAGAACACTTTCAATTATATCTTGACAAATTTCTGGATTCGACCATACCAACTACCGTCTCTCTCTCTGTATCTGACACTTTGACAACATTGATTTTTTCTATTTAGTCAAATAAAATCACTGGTAGTCTTTTATTAAACGATAGGATTGATAGTCTATGAGTAGATTTCTAATCGGCATGATCAAGCGTCACGAAATTTCACTAAATAGAATTAGTTTTTAGAGTTGGATGAGAGTTTAGCATTTTACTATGAAATGAAGCAACATTAAAATAAATCTGCTATGTGAAAGTTATTCAGTTTTCTACAAGCTTTCAGAATATCAGGTCATTTCTTAACGAGCATAATTGTGTCGAATAAAAAACTAAAACTAGTGTCTGTCAGAGAATTTCATCGTTTTTTGACGTTTTAATGGAGAAGCTTTAAGAAGTTAAAATTTCAAATGATCATGGTTAAAATTCATCTTTTTTTTTCTAATCCACGAGTAGTACGGAGATAATTTTATTGTTCCATTAATTAAATTTTATTCTCATAATGAAATCACATTAGAACTTTTGTCTATCTTTTCCGCAAAAAATGCAATTTAACAGGATGCAAAACTATACTTTTTTTCGTGAAATTAGTCAATAAATCGCTTTCTTAGAGAAAAAATAGTGTTTGTCACTCATCAATAGAGTATCTCAGAGTTTGTAACATATTTCATAATCTGTTGATAGTGCACTTTCGATTGTAGAGAGCATTTTCTTTCCTTTTTCTCAGTTTAAACCTTCCGCATGCGATGATGGCTAATGCCTCGCCATGCCATAATGTCAACATCATACTTTGCGCTATCAAGAGCATCGTACATAATAAACATCATGACGAAAGAAGTATGACCTGACGAATACACTGTTAATGAATAACACAACAATTTTAGACAGAAAGAAAAAGATCATCATTTAATTGTGATAGTCTAATAATGAGATAAATATTTTTTTTTTCATTGTTCTCATTAGACGGCAGCGAGAAAAAAGAAACATATATAAATTGAAACGAATAGATATTAAGAATTAAAGATGAACACTGCAAATAAAAATCATCTCAATATACTTGATTTGTCGAATGAAATTTTACTCATCATTTGTAAGAAACTGAATATGGTCGATGTTCTTTATTCACTTGTGGATGTTAATGAACGATTTGATCAATTAATACTCGATCATCTCTATATTCGTCATCTTAATATGACCACCATGACCATCAGATCAGTATTTGATCGTATCTATTCAATTGATGATCAAGTTCTTTCAAGAATTTGTGAACAAATCTTACCCCGAATTCATCATCAAGTAAATCAACTTACTGTCGATCCACATTCAATGGATCGTCTTCTTACTGTTAATTATTCTCAACTTTATTCGTTATCACTTGTTGATTTTCAAGAAAAAATTCTTCTGCAATATTTAAAAGGTAAATTACTTCATTTTATTCATTATTAATTAACCAAATAATGAAATTCTTAAAATATAAATTAAGAATTGTTTTTTTTTTAATTTAAGGTAATTCAATTCTCTGTGATCTTCTTTCTGAACAAATTACACATCTCTCTATTGATATGGAAGTTAAGACTAGCACGCCACCATTATCTAAAACTGTATCAAAGATATTTGTCTTGATTTTATCATTATGTAAACGATTGATCTCTTTAAATTTTTGTTCATCATATCGTTATCGTTTAATGGCGATCCATATTTTCAAACCATCAACAACAAATTGCATATCTTCAACATTAACTACATTGAACATTAATGTCGACAATTTTGCTGATTGTCTTTATCTTCTTGATGGACGACTCAATTGTTTATCAACGTTGATTATTCGTGTCCTAAAAATTCCACCTGTCATATCAAAGATAAAGAATACGGTTAGTTTTGTTTCGATCATTTGTTTTTGAAGGAAAAAATACGAAACCAAATAGATGCATATTCTTAATTTTTGTTTTTTTTTTTTTTGATAGAAAAAACTTCCTAAATTGAAATCTTTTTCATTGACTTCAGTTCATATAACAATGGCTTATGATAATTTAATTATTCCATTACTTCGTCGAATGATAAATCTTGAAGAATTGAAATTATTCTTATCAGTAATAAGATTTGACTCGACTTATATTGATGGTATTCAATTACACGATGAAGTCCTTATTTATATTCCACGATTAAACAAATTAACTTTCAGTATAGATACAATTTTATTCAACAACAATATTAAAATTGATCATAGATCGAATGAAGAAATTCAACGTAGTTTTATTGGAAGAGTATATGGACAAATTGGTTCAGATGTTCAAACTATCGGAATGAAGAACAAAGGTATATGTCATGTTTATTCGCTTCCATATCAATTTGAAGACTTTTATCGTCTGAACAATTCTTTCCAAGGTGGTATGTTTGATAAAGTTCAGTGTTTGATTATGATTGATGAAATATATCCTTTTGAACATCATTTCTTCCAATTAATCTCTCAAGATTTTCCTTTTCTCAAAGAATTATACATAGTTAATTGTCACCCACAAAAAGATAAACAACATTCATCTACATTGATTAGATTTCCTTATCTTTGGCTTCTTGATATAGACATGGCACATATGGATTATGTTGAAGAATTTCTCTTCGATAAAAACATTCATCTACCTCGTTTATTAAATCTTTCTATTAAATACGAATCACTCGCAATAGTTACAAACAATTTTACAAATGATGCAGCACGTATCACTTGTGGTAAATTGAAATATCTTGAAATATCTGAACCATTTGTTCGTCCAGAAAATTTTCATCAATATTTTCCTTTATTATTATAATCATTTTTTTGTGTGTTAAAAATTCTATCAATAAAAGAAAGGAGTTTGCGAAAGTCAAATATATATTTTAATCATGATGATCAAGTGAAATAAAATCATTTAAATAAGAAAAAAAAAAGAAATATTTTCCATGTGTGATATACTTCAACATGGAATAGATTTATTGTTATTTACATCTATCTATTTACATTTTTAGAAAAAGATGAATAAGATACTTTTGATCAACAATAACTTTTGATTTTTCTTATTTTAAGCAGAACTAATAAAACATGTTTTCACACAACAAATTAACTAGTTTAGAAAGGAAAAGAAATCTTTTCATTTTTGTTTTTGTTGATCATTCTCTACTAGATCAATTTGTTCATATTATTGATTGATAATCATGAGAAACCTCTTGAAAAAAAGCTTTCTTTTTCATATTGTTCAATTTTCTATTCTCTGTCAATCATATGGTAGAAAATGCAAAAAAGAAAAATATAGAAACATGATATAAAACATCAAACTGACATTCAACAAATATTGTTCTTTGAAAGAAAAATCAAAAAGAATTTGGTTTGATTATTTTTATTAATGATTTTAATTACTCATTGTTCGCCATTGTTGAGAAAAATAAACTTTGAATTTTAATCAAATTCTCTTATGTTAATTATATATTTATTTAAATAAAACAAAAATATGATCAATATTATGTAATGCATGACATATAGATTCTATGCTATAATCACCAATTACTTAGTAGATACAGAATATTTAATAAAGTACGCATTGATAAAAATTCTTTTGAGTTAATCAATTATGACCAAAAATCAAATCATCAATCTTCATTTATGTTATTATAGAATTACATTTGAATATCTTCGTTTTCAAGATAAAACATTTAAAACAAATATTACATTTCAGCTTCTATACCATTACAATTAAGATTATTACGTTCACTTGCTTATTAATGTTTACTAGTTGATAAATGAAAGCTTTAATAAATAATAAATGAAAAAAATACCAAATTCGACAATCAAGTCTTGATAAAATGTTTCGAAAATAGTACATATTCCATGTAAAACAAACACTAATCTGAACTAAAACTCATATGTATATCACTAACTTTTTTTAACATAATCAATGCATTGAAATAATCCTTCAACAGTGCATAAACCAATGCAATACTCTCAAAGAGAGGAGAAAATATATGGAAAAAATCATTGTACGATGGTACATGCTTTTCAAACAATTCTTTCGCTTGTAAAAGGTTTTTTAATGCTTGAGAATAGTCATTTTTCTTCATAAAACATAGACCTATTGAATATAAAGTATTAGTACGTTGAAATGATGAATGATCAGATTGATTATCTAATTGATTTTGAAAATATTTCAATGATGTTTCGATATCAAACTTTGATCTTTCTCTATAATTTTCATCAATTATATCTGCTTGTTCCTGATAAATAATGGCATCTTCATAATTATTTTGTTCTAGATAGATATCAAACACTTTCCTACAGAGTCTAGCCACATCATCAGAGTGAACATCCTGATTCATAAAAATTTCTAATGCTTTTTGCGTACTCAAAAAATGAGTACACTCTAGAATCGGTCAGTGTGTCCGGCCGTATACACGATAACGTTTGAAAGAAGAGTCCAATCGCGATGAAATTTTCTGCACAGTTTAGTCTTAACAATGTCTCGGTCGAGTTCGAAGATGAGAATGATTGGCCATGCCATTGCTGAGTTATTGCAAAAATAGTCATTTTTCCCTATGCTTCCCTATGAGAAGATAGACCCTTCTCTGTTTTCGTAAA
>CAJNOL010005180.1:0-12430 GCA_905250125.1 Rotaria sordida
TTTTTTGCTATTATTTTGTGTATTTTACATCCAGTTTTATATCTTTTTAGCTAATAGTATTTTGATTTTGTTTTTTGATTCAAAATTGAACAACTATGGCAATTAATCTAAAAATGTGTTAAATTGTATTTCAAGAAAAAAATTCTTGAGGGTAAATGAGAAATTTTATTCATTAGGGAAAGCAATCAACAATATGAGGGTGTGAGTGTAGGTGTAAGAAGAGACACTGCCAACATCCATACTCCACACCCACACTCCACCCTTTTCATGAAAAAGTAGAACAATAAACCCTTTTCATGAAAGCGTAGAACAATAAACCGTTCTTCGCTAGCCATAAACCCTTTTTATTTTAAAATACCCTTTTTCTCGGAAACTCTTTCACACAAAAAACCCTTTAACGGTTTAGGAAGATTTTTCTAAAGTACTAGGGTTTATTATTCTACGAATTTTTTTATAGTGTGCCCATATTCTTCTGCGTCGTTCAGCACTAAATCTTGTTAATGAAAAGACAGTCGTCTTCTAGATAATTATATGACATGTTTACCAACAATAATATTTCAAGTCATTCAAGTGGCATTTTATGCTTCATTGATAATTAAGAATGCATTCGAAGTGAATCTATCACTTTTCATATCAACATTGATTTCAGTCCAGTTTCAGCGGATCAAAAATTTCTCCATGCTCATTACGTTCTTAAATATCTTAAGCACAACAATTAGGGTGTGGGTGTGGGTGTAGCTTAAGTGGAGAAGTAGACCCACACCCCTCATGCATTTTGTTGTTGCGAGAGACTTCTGATAATGGGTGTATAATTCTATTTTTTTTGTTGGAAAGGAAGGTACCTTGTTGCGCAGGTTGTGTTATCGGAATTTTTACAGTCAGTGGGAGAGGTTCAGATAAAGTTGTACAGTACTAATGAAGCGTCGCATAGATCGGGTGAAAAATTTTGATAAATTAAAACTAAAATGGTGCACTATCGTGCCTTTGGGCCCATTATTCACTGAGTGGATTATTTTGTTTAATCTAGTAGCTCAGTGGATGGCGGTTTTTAATGAAAATCTTTTTTTGCTACACTAGTGAGACATTTGAGATTGTGTGATAAGTGTATGCTTGTTCGGGATCTACAATATGACAGGAAAGTATCATTAGTTAAATATATACGTTTTGCATATTAGTTCGTAGGAAAGATAAGTGGTAGGGTAGTAGTATTACTAAATATGCGACATCGTTCGTAGTTTTTACGATCATTGCACGCTGTAAACAGAAGATTGTCACATCTTTCGTGCAAATGATTTCGAAACTAGTAGCAATGTAGCAAATACAAACGATAAATATATAGTTTATCGGTAATTTTTACATGCTTTTGTTTTAATGTGTAAAAGAGTTACACTGTGCTTTCGTTATAGTCGATGTGTTTCGTACAGTACTGTGTTGCAACGTATGTCATTTTCAATATATGAAATCCAGAAAAATTTTTCTTTTTAATATCCTTGAGTTTCTAGATTTGTCAAAGTGTTTTTACAATTCAATTTCAGTCGATTTGTATATGATTTAAAACTTGATATAATGAAACTCAGAAATTGTGAGAGCGTTATTTTCAATTGGATTTAGATGCGCTGCCTGGTTCTAAATTAAAAGAATAGCTGTGATCTTGAGATATTTCGTAGCGGTTGTTATGTTAATTGACATATAAAAGAAACGAATACAGAGCACCCACAATCCATGTAGATAAAAGCAATTACTGATTCAGTGACGATATGTGGGCATAAGTAAGATGTACTCGCAATATAGACAATGAAATAGAAAACATCGCAACAACATTATGCGAATAAAAAAGGAAAACAACAGAAATATACATCCGATTTAAGCATTTCCAAGTAAGAACTAAACAAAACATTATAAAACCAATGAACCTTAGTTTATTTTTCAAAAATTTTATCTCATGAATTCATTCTATCGTTAAAATTAACAGTTCATTCATTGTTTCAGTTGAACTGTATAATTTATTTGCGTCAATATTAAAAAGACTTTTGTTTTAAACGTGCAAAAGTGTTTTTACTATATGCCAGTATCCATGCAAATGTACCGAAAAACATAGATCTAAATAAAACTAAATGCAAAAAACAATATCAAGTACATTTGAACAGCAAATTTATGAGCTTTTCAAGAGAACTAAAGATAAAATGTCACATTTCTATCAAGTATGTTAAATAATGATTTAAAATAAGAAAACAAATCTTCAATTCAGTGTGAAAAGATTATGTACTTGTTGAGCAAAAAAGAATCAACTAAAGGTATGAATATTGTTGCATGGCATTTGTTCGTAAAGTACGACGTAAAATTTTTTGCAACACTTTTCTTTTACTTTCCATTGATTAACGTCTATGAGACATGATGGATTATATGAACAACGTTTTTATTTACAATGAAAATAGTTATAAACAGTTAAGTCAATCACTTTTCCCGAAATATGTACGAGTTTGTTAACTAATGTATAAGGGAAATTGCCTGTTTAGTAACTGAATTGTAAAAAGGAACCACACAGATTCTTCTCTTCCGGATAAGTCGAAACTTGCAATCATGGTATCAGATCCATTTTGAAAAAAATAATTCAACAGGTTCCAAGGAACCTATGAATATCTTCAGCTGAAAAGTTAAACTCTTAATAATAGATAAATCTAAATTTTAATTGAATATTCATACCATTCATTTTCTAAACTTACAAAACAAACTATCGCCGAAACTGTCAAATACTAATGATATCTCGAAAACAAATTTTCACTCATATACAATAATCATCAGGAATCGAAAAGTACTCGATCTCTTTTAACTGCACTTATTCACGTAGCAAGATTCCGAAAAGAAAATAATTTCCATGTCTTTCACCTTTCAATTTTCGAAAAACTCGAATATCTCAAATTCAAAAACAAAACACTTTATTGTTATTTTCAAATAAACAAAAATCAAATCACAAATTCAATTCAAAAGTTTAGTTCGCCAGTAAAACTATCTTTGAAACCAACGTTCACTGCCTTCTTCCTTCATTATTCCGTTTTATTAATTCCTTCAAATGAGCTTCAACTTCCTGACAGACACCCGTGTAGTAGAAGTATAGTTTGGTGAGTGTCTGTGTGAGAAAGTGGCGATGGTAAAATGAGAGACATGAAGGGAGAATGAGGGTCACCATGTTGTTTTGTAATGCATCAGCGAAATGTTGTGCTCCTTTGTCGCCGATTTGATTGTCTCCGAGATCTAGTCTGGTGAGTGTCTGTGTGAAAAAGTGGCGATTGTAATATGAGAGATATGAAGAGAGAAAGACGATCACTATATTGTTTTGTAATGCACTAGCCAGATGTTGTGCTCCGATATCTCCGATTTCATTGCCATGGAGATCTAGTGTGGTGAGTGTCTGTATGAAAAAGTGGTGATGGCAAAATGAGAGAGATGAAGAGAGAATGACGGTCACCTTGTTGTTTTGTAATGCATTTGAGAGATATTGTGCTCCAACAGCTCTGATTTTATTACCTTGGAGATCTAGTGTGGTGAGTGTCTGTATGAAAAAGTGGTGATGGTAAAATGAGAGAAATGAAGAGAGAATGAGGGTCACCTTATTGTTTTGTAATGCATCTGAGAGATATTGTGCTCCGACATCTCCGATTTCATTGCCACGGAAATCTAGTGTGGTGAGTGTCTGTATGAAAAAGTGGCGATAGTAAAATGAGAGAGATGAAGAGAGAATGAGGATCACCTTGTTGTTTTGTAATGCATTAGCGAGATGTTGTGCTCCTTCGTCTCCAATTTGATTGTTTTCGAGATATAGTGTGGTGAGTGTCTGCGTGAAAAAGTGGGGATGGTAAAATGAGAGAGATGAAGAGAGAATGAGGATCACCTTGTTGTTTTGTAATGCATTAGCGAGATGTTGTGCTCCAACAGCTTCGATTTGATTGAAAGAGAAATTTAGTGTGGTGAGTGTCTGTGTGAAAAGGTGGCGATAGTAAAATGAGAGAGATGAAGAGAGAATGAGGGTAACCTTGTTATTTTGTAATGCACTAGCCAGATGTTGTGCTCCGACATTTCCGATATGATTCCAGGAGAGATCTAATGTGGTGAGTGTCTGTGTGAAAAAGTGGCGATGGTAAGATGAGAGACATGAAGAGAGAATGAGGGTCACCTTGTTCTTTTGTAATGCATCAGCGAGATGTTGTGCTCCGACACTTCCGATATTATTGTATTGGAGATCTAGTGTGGTGATTTCCTGTGTGAAAAAGTGGCGATGGTAAAATGAGAGAGATGAAGAGAGAATGAGGGTCACCTTGTTGTTTTGTAATGCATCAGCCAGATGTTGTGCTCCGACAGCTCCGATTTGATTCTCTTGGAGATCCAGTGTGGTGAGTGTCTGTGTAGAAAAGTGACGATAGTAAAATGAGAGAGAGTGAGAATCACCTTGTTGTTTTGTAATGCATCAGCCAGATGTTGTGCTCCGATAGCTCCGATTTGATTCTTTTGGAGATCCAGTGTGGTGAGTGTCTGTGTGGAAAAGTGGCGATGGTAAAATGAGAGAGATGAAGAGAGAATGAGGGTTACCTTGTTCTTTTGTAATGCATCAGCGAGATGTTGTGCTCCGACATCTCCGATTTTATTGTATTGGAGATCTAGTGTGGTGAGTGTCTGTGTGAAAAAGTGGCGATAGTAAAATGAGAGAGATGAAGAGAAAATGAGGGTCACCTTATTGTTTTGTAATGCATCTGAGAGATTTTGTGCTCCTTCGTCTCCGATTTGATTGGAGGAGAGATGTAGTGTGGTGAGTGTCTGTGTGAAAAAGTGGCAATGGTAAAATGAGAGAGGTGAAGAGAGAGTGAGAGTCACCGTGTTGTTTTGTAATGCATCGGCGAGGTGTTGTGCTCCGACAGCTTCGATTTGATTTTGAGAGAGATGTAGTATGGTGAGTGTCTGTATGGAAAAGTGACGATGGTAAAATGAGAGAGATGAAGAGAGAATGAAGGCCACCGTATTGTGTTGTAATGCATCAGCGAGATATTGTGCTCCTTCGTTTCCGATTTGATTCCAGGAGAGATCTAGTGTGGTGAGTGTCTGTGTGAAAAAGTGGCGATGGTAAAATGAGAGAGATGAAGAAAGCATGAGGGTTACCGTGTTGCCTTCCAATGCATGAGCCAGATGTTGTGCTCCGACATTTCCGATATGATTGGAGGAGAGATGTAGTGTGATGAGTGTCTGTATGGAAAAGTGCCGATAGTAAAATGAGAGAGATGAAGAGAAAATGACGGTCACTGTGTTGTTTTGTAATGCATCAGCCAGAAGTTGTATTCCGATAGCTCCGATTTTATTGTATCGGAGATCTAGTGTAGTGAGTGTCTGTATGAAAAAGTGGCGATAGTAAAATGAGAGAGTTGAAGAGAGAATTAGAGTTATCAAGGCATAGTATAATAAATGTAGAGGCGGAAGAAATTTTGTTTTTACTTTATTTTTGTATGACAACAGCGGGTGGTATGTAACGCCCTTTATATAATATTGTATGTGATTGGTTATTGAATTTTTGGACAGAACAGGAGAGAAGAGGAACAAAGGGATCATTGTTCAAGAAAGTATATAAGAAAATAGCCATATACGGTTGGATGGGTGGTTTCCCCGTTTTGATATTTTGGCTTAATATATGTGGTACATGAAAAATGATAATGATTCATGTATTGAATGATTATATTCAAGTTTCATGTGTTACGTTGAATGTTACTTTTTCCCATGATAAAAATATATGATGTTGTTGAATAAAATATTTCAATGTTTATCAACATTGTATCATAGTTATTTGAGGAGAAATTAGTTTACTGTTATCTATAGTAAGACAAATCTGAATGTGTACGATAGAATAACATTTTATAGTGCTTTGAAAAATGGCTTGAAGTATTAGTTGGATCGGATTCAGTGAACATTTACATTTTATGTAGATGAGGGTGGGGGTGTGAATATAAGTAGAGAGAAATGCTACACCCACACCCTTGAGTGTTTAATCGTTGAAAGAATAGGCTCGTTATTTGGTTAAATCTTTGCAGAACAAGCGAAAATTTCCACTATGTTTAGCCCCCTGTAGTCCAATTTTCTGGAAAAATATCATCCAGAAACCTTAATGGCAAGGATCGTGTATCAATCATGATCTTGTTTTACATGAAGCTCTCATTCATTCAGTATATTAGAAAATGATTTCAACTTTTGACTGAATAAATATCATAATTTAGACTTGATCTCTATGCAATAACATTGTAATTCGGTCGTAGAAATCCATGGAAGCAGCCAATGAAGCTATCGTTTGAAATAAAAGAGAATTAAAATTGTGTCGAAATTCTAAAAGGTTATAATCATTTTTATTAGTCCTTACTAACTGTTGAAATCTTGAGTCTTTTTTGAAAAAAAAACAATTGTTTTCTCAGAATTTTTGAATCATTAAATGCAAGCAAAATATTATTTTCTACACGGGTTTTTTAGATATTTTATATATGATTCAGTAGAATTCAATAAGTTCTATAAGAATATAAATATCACCAAAGAATTTCTATCCTCCTTACAATATAAAACTCGGAAAAATAATAAAAGACTAATGAAGATCTAGCACATCTTAAGTTATAGAGAGTACAGTTTACTTTCAATAGTTTGAATGAATTAATTATTTTGTCTACTCATGAAGCTTGTAGAGGTTTCTAAAATTTCAGTTGATAAAATTTCATCTTGAATAAAAGAGTTTCAGACTACACACCTATTGCACGATGAGAACCATTTTTAAGTATACAGAACAATACTACTAAATGAACTGATTTACATATCTGACAAAATATCAAGTTAATTTTATGTCGATATTTGTCTTCTGCCTTATTTACCCTGAAAACAGAAAAGTAGCTGTATATTCTTCTTCAAATATATTTTAGGTTTGTTGAGAAAAGTCACCTTCTAATATCAATCGCGAAGTACTAGAAAAACGAAGCTGGGTGTGGGTGTGAGTAAGTGTGAGTGTGAGTGCAGGTGTGGATGTTAGAGCCCTGTAAGAACGATTTTCCCTTATATTTTCCCGAAAACCCGTTTGTCCTATTTCTATATACGCTAAAGTGTATTCACGTAACAAATTTTTATTTTCAATAACTATTTTCGTATGTAATAAACAGAAAGAACCAGGAAGTATTTATCAACAAAATTATAGGAATCCATTTGTTTTCCACTACATCTTACATTATGACAACGATCAGCTTTTTTGTAATTATCACCGAAAACATAATTACCAAGATAATCGTATAGTGCATTAAAATCGTATTATTTTGAAATTTTTGCTTTTCTCATTGATGTCATCAGAGTGCAATTATTTACTCTTTTTCTTAATTAGAGCTATTGCGGACAGTATAGAGTTAACTATTTATTATCATCTTCATGTATAGAAACATTCACATCTTTTCCTACTTTATCTGATCTTTCTTTTATCACCTTGCAACTTATCTAATCGTATTAGCAGACATCGGCATGCTCAGAATATGAAGCAAAGCATTGTAGATCGAGAGTATCGACAATAGATAAATTAAATTTCGATGTAGCCTACTAGGGTGTGGGTGTGGGTGTACATTTTTATCCTTTCACCTGCGTCCATCCTAAAACCCACATCCTACATTCGAGCCCTCCCATACGAACACTCACGCCCGCACTGAGAAGATAAAATAGAAAAAGAAAAAACAAGGAAGAAAAAAAAGAAAACCGGTGACAGATTGCATGAATGCAGTGCTTCGTATCGCGTTGATAAAAGTAGAAAGAAAGAAATAAAGAAAGGTAGTAACGTAATCATATGACGTGTTTCGCTCCTTGGAAAAAGGTAAATTCGCACACAATAACGTGAACGGTATGTCACATATCGTGTAGATTTTCGCGACTCAAATGATATTTCTCTCTGTTGAAAATGAAAGCGGTAATGATTGAAAAATTCCTTGAAATAATATGAAGAAGAAAAAATTTGCTCAGACCTAACAATGCATATGTAAATTATGTTAAATTAATGTCGAATCCGGAAAATAACATTAAAATAAACCTTACCAGAAATAAGTGTAAAATTAAGATATTCGGTAACATTTCATATCTTTTGATTATTCTCATTGATTGGTGTGAGTTTAGAGATCATCTTTTCAATCATTCCCACATATAATTTTGATGAATCTTTGAGTATAGATCAACTTGGTTTTCTGTTCAGTAAAGGATTGTGAAAGAGAATAAGACTAGTATTACACTATTGTGAAATAGACTTTCTAAGGAAAAATTAAATTTTTCCAGTGATATTTCTCAACAGTAAGATAATGTCCTCAGATATCAATAAATAAAATAATCGTTTCTTCAATAAAATGATGTCTTGAAAATGAGAGAAATCTTAATCTATGAAAAACATAAAAAATTACCGCATATCGATGATACGTATCAGTAATCATGTTGAGTCTGCTGCAAACATTGCGTACCGAACATAAAATTGTAAAGTTGTCAAGATGGTCCAGGATGCGGTACACAAGATCAACAGGTATAGTTAATATTGAATAAGGAATTTGATAAGGCATAAACGTTGAATACTTTCGAGTACTGCGCGCTGTTGAAATGAATGGTTATTGAAGCTTTTTGCCTTCTGGTCAAAATCTATATAGAAAGTAAATCATCGATTATCGTTACAGTTTTGCAAGTTTTTGTCTACGCAGAGAATAGAAAAATTTTTTCGTATACTTCGTGAATTGAGGCAACAAAGAAAACAGAGATTTCATGTAGAAGATTGGGTGTGGATGTGCAAAAGAAAAACATCATGAGAGACACCGATACTAACATCAAGGCCATATCTACACCAACTCATATAGCTCATAGTTTATTATTTATCACAACAAAAACTACTTTCATTAAAATCTGTTGATTATCTGGCACTGAAAAATAAATCAAATAAGATTATAACCTATCACCCGCCTCCGTTATGATCTTGTTTTATAGGAAAGAAGTCGAGCTATTTTGCAACGTCCACTTTAAGTTATCTATTTTTTCTTTTTATTAATATTTTGTAAAAAAATATAATGTTTGATTCGAAGTACGGAAAAAAAGAGTAGATATCATAGACTAAATCAAAGTTATTTTTAAGAAACTTAGAGATGAGAAGTGAAATTCTTAGAAGAGGAAACAAAAACGTAAGTTTTCAATAAACTTCCAAGATAATTTGAGACAAAAGGATACATTATTAGCATAAGCCTTAAAATTTTATATATTATTGTGTTGTTTCAATACATCAAAACTATACTATGTAATATCTCAGCTACTACCACTGCCACAACCGCTCTCGTTGGCGACATTCAGATGAATAAAATTCTTACTGTCGAAATTGCATCTTACCTCTTCTTGTTTCTTTTCGAACTTGCTTTTTAATGAGTGTCAATAAAATGACGAGATAATCTGCGCAAGGAGTCCGCTTCCATTTTATTTTTAATGACTTTTCCTTCTTCTAGGGATGAGTTCAACAAATCTACATTTGAAAAAAGAAACCTGTGGATGATATTCAAATAACTTTCGGTATGAACAACAAAACGAGGTGCAGTTTTGGTGTGGATATGCAGATAGGTGTCGGTTTCACTGTGCCATAAAATAGGATTGGCATCTACAACCACACTCTATCACCACACACTGAGAAAAAGGCACCTCACAGAACTTCAAAAGTTTCGTGATAATTTACTATACCTCAAAAGGTTTTCATCGAGTGTCAGCGTAGATTTGCGTGTAGCGATGCAGAGAAATTCCACATAACACCCTTGCCACAGCTACAGCTACACTCACACCCTGCATTCTGCAAGCTCAAAAATCTCTGATTACTCGGGATATATCTCTACACCGTAACCTCGAAGTATGGTTTTCTAGATTTTCGGCTTCTTTTAAGTCAACTTTGTGTTGAAAAACAACAATAAGAGCCAAAGCCAATATGATCTTCGTAATCAACGCTAAAAATTGCATCGATTCATGTATGTTTGAAAGATTTCTGAGAAATTTTTTTTTCTATGAAAAAGACGCCATATAACCCCCTTAGGGCTCATGAAAAAATAACTCACCTCAAAAATGTCATTCATCACGTGAAGTGAATTGGTCGAGCTTTTCTAAGTTCAAGAAAAGCGAAATGACAAAAGACTCAACGAAAAAAAAAAGATATTCTGAGAAGAATCATTTTTCCTTGAGCCCCGAGGGGATTACATGGCGTCTTTTTCATAGAAAAAAAATTTCTCAAAAATCTTTGAAACATACATGAATCGATGGAGTTTTTAACGCTGATTACGAAGATCATATTGCCTTTGGCTCTTATTGTTGTTTTTCAACACAAAATTGGCTAAAAAGAAGCCAAAAATGTGGAAAACCATACTTCGAGGCTATGATGTTGAGATATGTTCCGAGTAATCAGAGATTTTCGAGTTTGCAGGACGCATGATTTTGTTACCCTTCAGAAGGACCATAGAATGATAAAATTCCGAACTCGATGGCTATTAGTATTGGTGAGTTATTACCAAAATACTGATCTATCTACCTATCATATATCGATCATATATCTATGGGTAGACTCATGATCTGAAATAAGCCTGGTATAAGTAAAAGATCAATTTAGAATAACCTATCCAACTCAATTTTGTGAGCTGAAGACAAATCTGAAATAGGTTTCTCTGATTTCTGAAAAAATTGTATGACTTCTCGAGGTAAGGTGAAGGGTGACTAGGTAGGGTAGCCCACAGTGTGGTCTATACTAATTGGGCTCTCGAGTCTTTTACATTAGACAATTTAATGTCAATAGATGTGTCTTGATAGGACCTTTCTTTGATAAAAAAAGAAGTCTAGTACTTCTTGAACTACTCAAGAAAAGTCCAAAATAACGTTATCCCGGGAAACGGTATTTCTTGAAGTTTGCGAAGTTTTTGACCTATAGTATTTCTGTTATCCTACACGTGAATTACATGTATAGAATAAATTTATAGTCTATACTGTAATCTATCTAATGAAATGTCCTCGACCTGAAACGGTCAAATCATTCGTCAGAAAATGTTAACATACTGGGTACACCATATTTTTATCGTTTTTAGGGGCCAAAATTGACCCCATTACACTTGTTTCAGCCCGTATTTTTCATAGGTACAGCCGAATGATTTGATATTTTGGATTTGATTATAGTTTCACTAGCCGTTTTATTTGAAATAATAAAATGGAAAAAAATTTTTTTCCTCGACGGTCTTCGATAAAGTAGGGTAGCCCTCTCGCAAACTCTCTCTTTAGGTACTAAATATTGAAGTTACGTTCGATAATGTGAAACAATAAAGACAGATTAGCTAACTAGTATGCATACTGGAGGTCTAGAGATTAATAATTCATGTATTCACTTGTTTCTATTCTGTTTAGAAAACTTTGTAAGGGTTCTGTCAAAATATTGGAAAGCATTCTCAAAGAAACCTAGTATAACTTTGCAAAGATCCTGTTCCGAAAGTGGTAACATTCCTTTGGAAATCTAGTTAAATGTGGCAGTAAGTAAACCGAAATTTTTTTGAGTCAGAATCACTGATATCATGGCGAATTCCTGATCTAACGATAGTGTAAAACTAGTCACAGTCATGATAGATTGCATTTGAAATTCTTTTAGAACCTTGAAATTGCATAACTATATGCTTCTTGCTAGATTTAGTCATTTCCTTTAAAAAAATAGCGGATTTATGAAGAATCTGGATTGTACTCGTTAACGGTCTTGCATGAAAACGTACAGGATTTTATTTAGAGGGTTGCATATAACAGAAAAGTCAATGAACAACATGAATCTTAGAAGTATTGAAAAGAGGCTCCTTTGTGTGGATTAAATGGTCTGTGTTTGTTCTTTCAACGAAGTTCTAATATTACTTCCTAGAGTGAGTATGTTACTGGCAAGTGATATATGTTTCGTTTCGCTGAAACTCGTTATGACTCAAATTTGGTGCTTATACATATTTCTTTCAGTCCATATTGTATGGAAATGGGTTTTCTCCAAAAGAATTTAGCATTGAATTTCCTACAAAGTCTTACAAAAATCGTTAGCTCACATATAAAACCAAAAACTTGTCATAATCATACTACGAGAATCTGTCTTTAATAACTTTCAAAGTGTTTTCAGATCTTGACAAGTATTCTACGATGAGCATTTATTTTTCAAAAAATCATCCCTCGTCTTCCATAGTTTATTTTACTTATTCCCCACATAGATTATCCGAAGTATCACTATCTCAGAATGCATCTAGCCTTGCATAGTATAATTTAGTGATGTTGGCACAAATCAAACCTTGCTCTAGAAAAAAGTCTAGAATTAGTTGTCTACATGTTTCACAAGCTTCAAAATACGATGAAAAACAGAAATATGCTCGAAAATTCGTGAAAA
>CAJNOL010005181.1:0-12422 GCA_905250125.1 Rotaria sordida
AAAGCAATAGTAACAATAAGCAGAAGAGTAGCGACGAGTTTCATGTTTAATGAGCGTATGATTTGTGAATGAATGAGACTATTTTAGAAAGCGACTCGTATTTATTTGAAGTGCAGATTGTTGAAGTAATACATACATTTTTTTTTCTCTTGGCTGATGGATAAATATGCTGTCTAAATTTGATTGGTCCAGCAAAACATTTCAGATGACGTCGATTGTGCGTGTAAGCAATGAAAAGGTCACAAACAAAAACACTGAGAGAAATGAGAAAAATACACCGAAATCAATGTTGTTTTTCGTCCTTCAAAAAAATAATAATTTTTATTGTTAAAAGCGAAAATATACAACGAAGAATTAGCAATATACTAGCGGCATCTTTTTAGAATGAACTCGAAAATAGAAGAACATTCCAACAGAAATATTGATAAATTGAATAAAAATTATTTTGATTAATTTTTATTTATATAAATTTGAAGAAGATTCGCATCTCAGTTTTTAATTGTCGAATACTATGTACTAATCAAAATCGTTGAAAGAATTATGATGTTCTTCAATGTGACAAGAGCACGAAATCTTCTATGAAAAACGGATCTGACAATTTGAATGTTTAGAAAAAAATCTTGATTGACTTGTTAGATTTTTAATTTTTTATCAGAAGATCGTAAGATCCAGTGGAATCTATTTAATATTCATTTTTGAGTCGAGAAATAGAAAGATGAAGCTGTTTATCCAACATTGCTATCGACAAAAGAAATAAAAATTTTGTCTTTTTTTAGATTATCCATCATGTCTCGTGTAATCGTCAAAAACTTGCCAAAACAAGTATGTGAAATATATGAAACTGACGAGGAGAATCATCTTTGACAAGGTTTTCGCTATGTTTCGAAATTTTCTTGACACAATATTTTTGAAGTAGATTAGAATTAAAATATATGTTTTGATGAATTGTATGATATGAAACTTTCTACAAATTGAACCGTTTCAGAGTTATATGAAAATTCTACGTGGAATCAATTCATGTTTTGGTGTTTTGTAAAGAAAAACTATTCTATTTCTATTGATAGTATGGTAGAAACTAGTAAGATGTAGATTTTAAAAATGATTTCGACCATTGGAGTGATTTTATTTTCGAAAATTCGAATTAATCCTGACAATTTTTGAAATTTACGAATCTTTTGCTTTTATCCAACAAACAGATAAAAAGAACCACAGAACTATGTAGGACTGTGACAGCTATACGAATTCTTCTTCATGTCTTAGAATCTATGAGTTCAGAATTCTATATCCCAAGTGTAGATCACAATGCATTTAGAATTTCCAAATGATTTTATCTTTCGTTCGTATATTCAGAATTCAGACATTTGAAAACAGCAGCAATATTTTTTTGTCTTGAATTATCAAAAACGAATACCATTTTCCGAGTAGAATATCTTACAGAGACAAAGAATTTCTTAAATATTTAAATTCAATTAAATGAAATCTGTTTTTTTAAAATTTTCTAGGTAAAAGAAGAACAAATTCGGAAACATTTCGAAGGATTCGGATCTATAACTGATCTACAATTAAAATATACCAAAGATGGTATTTTTCGTCGTTTTGCATTCGTTGGATTTATAAACGAACAACAAGCTCAACATGCAATTGGAAAATTAAATAAATCTTATATTGGTACATCAAAAATCATTGTTGAACAATGTTTTGCTTTAAATGATGATAATCGTCCTAGACCATGGAGTAAATATTCACAACAAAATCATGAAACAATAGAAAAATCTGCAGAAACTAAAAAAATAAAAACAAAAACAAAAACAAAAATCAAAGAAAATAATCAATTAGTCGATGCAATACTTGGTGATCTTAAATATGATGAAAAATTTAAAGAATTTGTTAAAAATGTTGATTCAATGAAAACAAGTGAAAAAATTATATGGAATGATTCAATGAAAGATACTGAAGATGATAAAAAGAAAACATCAAAATCTATTGATGATCAACCAATTCCATCATTATCATTATCTTCTTCTTCTTTGCCTCAAGAAGAACAAGAAAAACCTAAGAAACCTCGTTATTTAATTAAAATTCGTGGTATACCATATACATCGAAAGAACGTGATATTCGTCAATTTTTTTCTCCAATACCAATTATTCGTTGTCATTTAATTCATAATCGTAAAACAAATTCTTTAACAGGAATTTGTTGGATAGAAGTTGAAAATGAAAATGATATGAATAAAGCAATGCTTAAACAAAAAACTATTTTAACAATAAAAAAAACTGGTGAACATCGTTATTTAGAATTAACATCATATATTAAAAATAAAAATTTATTAAATAAAATAACAGATAATAATAATAATAAAAAAAATCAAATAAAAATTTATGAACCTATTAATGAATCAATTGGTGAAACAGGAGAATTATTTGTACGAAATCTTTCATATCAGACAACTGAACAAGATTTAGAAAAACTTTTTAATCCATTTGGACAAATAACAAATATTAATATACCTATTGATACTTTAACAAAACAGCCAAAAGGTTTTGCTCATATTACATTTATGTTTCCTGAACATGCATTAAGAGCTTTTAATGAACTTGATGGGCATGCTTTTCAGGGTCGTTTATTACATATTTTACCAGGAAAAACACAACAACAACAAGATTCATCAGAATCAACTAAAAATCAAGTATGATTGTGTTGTGAAACAAGATTTAAAAGGATTGTTGAAGTATAGTGGTAGAAATTTGTATTCTCTTTCATTACAGACCGTGACAGACGTTAGTCAGAGACCAGAGTTCTAACCAGTTAAGAAATATTAGATCGGTCTAAAAATATTTCCAGATCAGTAAAAACTGGTGAGTTTGCAAAATTTTTTCAAGTGATAAACTGATATTAGGAGCAAAATTTCGTTCTGAATATCTACAGATTTTTACACTTGTCTTTTCTGAAATGGTTATATAGCAATGAACCTTATTCTCAATTCGTCTATAAAGCTCCCGATAACAAAAATAGGGGTCAATCCAGGATTGAACGCGATCGAGAATATTTGTCTAAATTTTAGACCAATCCGATCCGACTGGTTCAAAAAATCTTTTAGACTGATGTAAAGTGGCAGATTTGTAAGTCATTATTGATTGATTAATCGAAATGGCTTCAAAAAACATTCATTTTCCGTTTTTCGCTCAGACCTTTTGCATATTTCCAGGAAGAAATCTTATATTCTAGTTGTTTATATCTGTTTGGTTTCTCAAAAATAAATATGTGACATATCCATATACACCGTGATTAGTAGAGTCGTGTACCTACAGAAAAACCTAACGTTTCTCTTCGAACAATGATCCAAACTTAAATTTAATCTTCAACAAAACATATATGATAAAAGAGCACACAAACGTGCTCTAATCATATTTTCTCAGAAAAAAAAATGTCAAACCTATAAAATATTTTTCACCTGATCCGGACCAGTTACAACTCTGTCAGAGACTATCATAGATCATGACAAGAATTTCAGCAACATACTTCTTATTTCATTTATAGAGAATTAAATAAAACGATGGTGAAGAAATGTGTTCTAAAATAGACAGAATAAAACAATCAATCCTATGCTTAGTAAGAGTAGTTACATTGTGTTTTATATTTTAATCCTACAGGGATTGCTCTAACAGCTTTTTCTTATTAATCAAAACAAAAGCTTTGCCCAGAATAGAAAACTATGAGAATAAATTAGTTTGATTGAGGTTTTGACAATAGTCACTATGTAAATATCCGTTGCTTGTAGTTATGAACACGTTTTAATGAATTTTATTTTTAAGTTTTAATAAAACTAATGGAAAAATAAATTTCATTTCTGAACTTTTTTTTAAAGGCAATCTACACATATTCTAATTTTTATCGTCATGTTGATTGTATACAGTTGGAAGCTATTTCTTGAAATTGATTAGATTTGCAGAACTTCTAAATAAACTTTTGATACTCTATTACGTATTCTAACTGATGTCGAAGGAAATCATAATCTAAAACAAAAAATGCAAACTTTCACATTTTTTCTCTATTTAATACTGAAATCAATATTCTAATCTATTTAGACAATATGATATCCAGATTACATTCTATATCAGCTTGTCTAGTAAATTTTTGAATTTTTAACTTGTTCTTGGGGAAAACATAGGAGATTGATACTGTCGTAAACGCTAATAAAAATTTAAACAATGATTTCTGTAGAGAGTTCTATTTCCAACAAGAGTTGTGGAAGATTAAAATGAATGCTAGTTTTTCAGTGATATGATCTCTGAAAAACCAAAACGTAAGATTTTCAGCTGCTGAAATTGACAAGCAGAATTCCATTTAATAAATCTTACAGAAAGCATAAACATGGCGTTTCCATACGGAATAGCCGACTTTTATGTCTTTCGGAAGGTTAATGTGTCTGGGTCAAAGAAAGCCATAAAAAGAGCTATAAACATATTTCATTTTGCTATTTACTCTATTATTCTATGGAATTTCTATTTGAGAACTCTAAGAGCTGAAAAGCTTAGACTTTTGATTTTCCAAAGATCCTATCCTTGAAAAACAATCAATCATTTTCATCTTCAAAAATTCTTATCAGAGTGTTTACGTCAATAGATAAAATAATCTAAGTCGAATAATTTTATAAGTCACTTTATGCAATATTAAATCTGCATTACTCATTATAACTATAGAATATAGCCTAATTTCCTATCACGCTATCTATTTTCATTATCCCTATATGTTAATAAGGATAAAATCTTGTTTATTATGTTCTCAGCAGTTTTAATCATGACATTATAATTTGAATTTTGATAATACAATCTATCGAATTTCTTTTTTTCTTGACTATAAAATCTATTTATTATCATAAATTCTAGACACCTACATCCATAGTAACATCATCAGAACAAAATTGGAATACATTATTTCTTTCTTCAAATGTAATAGCTGAAATTATGGCTGAACGATATGGTCTTGATAAATCATCAATTGCTAATTCAACAAAAAAAAATGATAGTTTAGCTGTACGATTAGCTGTTGGTGAAACACAAATAATACATGAAACTCGACAATTTTTAATTGATAATGGTGTCAAATTAGATTCATTTAGTCAAGCATTATCAACAACAAAACGAAGTAAAAAAATAATATTAGTAAAAAATTTACCAATTAAAACACATGAACATGATTTAAAAATTTTATTTGAAAAATATGGTAAATTAGAAAAAATTATTTTACCACCTTATGGACATTGTGCATTAATTGTATTTGAATATCCACAAGAAGCACGACAAGCATTTAAACAATTATCATTTCGAAAATTTAAAGATAATACACCATTATATTTAGAATGGGCACCGGGAAATGTTCTATCAGAACAAATAAAACAAGAAGAAAAACAAGTAAAGTTTAGCATTTAACATATATATATATACATTGACTAGACTAGATATGCTTGCAATTCCTTTAAAATGTTAATTACATTGTTTATCTAATGAATAGAAACGTTATTGTTGGTATGGATATATATGTATTAGAGTATATTAGGAGATTTTTAATGAACAAGAAAGTATCATGACTTTTAAATTTGATACATGCTTTTCTTTGATAGAAAAAAAAATCGAAGATTCTATTTCATAATTTAAAAACAAAAAAATAATTTCTCCCATGAGCAAAACATTATCAGCTGGGTTATATGGGTTTTAGAATAGAAAGACGATGATTAATGAATCTAATAGAGGAAACTAATCAAAAGCAGAATATATAGAAGATATAAAACAAACATAATGTTTGTTTTTATGGATGTTTTTGTTCTATTCGCTGTTAATAGGAATGAGTTAATTAACTAAATGCTTAAGAACATTGCTAGTTTTGATGAAAATACGCATCGTCTCTTAAGCTTTGATTCCTTTATGAAACGAATAAGACGAGGCATTATATTTATCTAGCGATGAATGAATAATATATTTTGAATTAATAAGCATCTATCAGAATTATTCAAGTTGTGCTTCTAAAAAACAATGCTCATAAGTTGACATAATCTCTTTTCAATGTTATTAGGCTTTCTTTTTTGGTGTTGGTATATTATGTCTAAATACACTCCTATCTGATGAAAACATGGAAAATATCTTTATGACAATCTTCTTATTGATAATTCTCTTAAAAATCAAAAACAGAGTCAAAAGTTTAAAAAAAAAATTTCTATTAATGAACATTTCTTTCGAATATACAATCACCTAAATGCATTGTCTTCTTGCATTTTATAATGCTGTCTATAAGCAAATGCTTTTCTATCATATTGAAAGAAGAAAATCGAGATAATCGAATGAACACAAAAAAATTATCTTTTTTTTTTTGCTTAGATTGAATCACTTGTTGAAGAAGAAGAAATAAACAACCAACAAGAGGAAATATGTACATTATTTGTGAAAAATCTTAATTTTGATACAACAGATGAAGATTTAGAAAAAGTAAAAATGAAAAGAATTATTTTGTTTCTTTTTTTTTCTTTTTACGTCAATTTATTTCTTTTCTTTTCCATTAGCATTTTTCTCCTATTGGTCCATGTCGAGCTTATGTAGCAAAAAAAAAAGATCCTAAACGTCCAGGTCAATTATTATCCATGGGTTATGGTTTTATTGAATATTCATCAATAAAATTACTTAACGAAGCACTTAAACAATTACAACATTCACAACTTCAGGATCATCAATTAGAACTTAAACGATCAGAACGTACAATGAAATCAAAGTAAAACAAAACAAAAAAATTCTTAAATAATTCTTTTTTTTTTTTAATTGTTTTTTAATATTTAGTCAACAAATAAAATCTAATAAACGTAAACGTCAATTAGAAAAAGAACAACATACAAGTAAAATTTTAGTTAAAAATATTCCATTTCAAGCTAATATAAAAGAAATACGTGAATTATTTCGTGTATTTGGTGAATTAAAATTTGTTCGTATGCCAAAAAAAATTGATGATGAACATCATCGTGGTTTTGGTTTTGTTGATTTTGTCAGTAAAAATGATGCAAAGGTATGAATAAATGAAAAAGAAATAATTTAATCGATTATGAATGAATAAATAAATTTTTTGATTTTAGAATGCTTTTGAAGCATTATGTCATAGTACACATTTGTATGGACGTCGTCTTGTGCTTGAATGGGCTGATGAAGAAAATGATACCATTGAAGGATTACGAAAGAAAACGGCAGCAGAATTCGGTAAATTTAACTTGAAAAAAGAAAATGAATATTTTTTTTTTGTTTTATTTTGTTGTTATAGAGCTTAATTCAAGTGGTAAACGTTTAAAACGATCTGAATTACTTGGTGGATTACGTAAACTGGGTGGAAATGATCAAATATCCGAAAGGAAAACTACTGAAGAAGAAGAATAAATAAATAAAATAAAATAAAATAAAAAAAAAGAAATCATTTTTTTTTCTGTTTTTATTCTTCATTGTTTTGTTATTGATTACGTGTTATTTGTAGTCGATATATTCATATTTAGATTAGAATCATGATCAACAAAAAATCTATTTATCAACAATTGAAGAATAGAAAATTTTGTTACTATTTGTATACAATTAAGTTTCGATGGTGTAATACAAACCATGGTAACTTAAAGGTTATAATTGTTCCACTATTATTATTATTTTTAATTAATTTTTTTTCACACATCGCGGAACAAAAGAGAGAGAGAGAGAGACTTATGCTTCATTCTAGTCCAACATACAGAATGCCAGAAAGACAGTCAGGGTTTTTTTTGTCGAGAACGTTGCCGGGCTATGGCGTTTATATTTCTTCTAGAAAGATTGAAATGGTAGACACAGAAGGAGAGAAAGTCAGACTGTCATAGCAGAGAAAGAAAAGAAAATTTTTCTCTCCATCTGAGAGTGCCAGACGGACGTCAGAAAATATACGAAGAAAAGGAAAGAACATATTAACATACAAGTTCTTTATACGCCCTTGTAACATAAAGAGGGACCATGGGCATAACTGCATTCAATCTTCTTTGATAACATTTTTATAGTCACTAATTTTCTTTTCTTTTTTTTTTTTTGTTGGAAAGTTTAGGTTATTGTTTATTATGGGTACTGGAAAAACAATTATATTAGTTGATGGCGAAGCACCACCACGATTTATACCATCCACACGTTTTACATTAGCTTTATTGGTCTTTTTTGCTTTTATTATACAATATTCTCAACGTGTAAATTTACCAATTGCAATTATATGCATGGTTAGTCGTACAGAATCAACTGAAAATCCATTAAATACAACAAAAATGATAAGTACTAATATTGTAAATGATTTAAATAGAAATTTTATTGATGTACCAACAACAACAAAACCAATCTTAACAACTATACAAAAAAGAGGATTTCTTAAAGATAAACAGTTCAATTGGAGTGAACTAAAACAACAAGCCCTTTTAGGAGGCTATTGGTCGGGATATATTTTTACACAAGTACCGGGTAAATATTTTGTTTTGCTTACATATAATTTATAATAGATCATTGGATATATATTATAGGTGGATGGTTAGCAACAAGTATAGGACCAAAATGGGTTTATGCTTGTTCACTAAGTACAAGTTCTGTTGCTACTCTTGCTCTAACAATAATGTATTTCATGTCAAGTACACACTTTATTCTAATGTTTATTCTTCGTTTTATTATTGGTGTAGCGCATGGTGTTCTTTTTCCAGCAACAATAGCACTTTGGTCAGTTTGGGCCGTAGCACAAGAACGAAGTACACTTGTATCAATTGGTTTTTGTGGTACACAATTTGGAACATCATTAACAATGCTTCTCGGTGGTCTTTCATGTCGTTATTTATATTCAGGTTGGATGTATTTATTTTTGCTAACAAGTATTCTTGGTTTTATTTGGCTTGCATTATGGGTAACACTTACAGCTAATTCACCAAGTGAACATCAAACAATAAGTAGTCATGAACGAGATTATATATGTAATTTAACAGGACATACAGGTAAAAAACGTGCAATATCATTAGCGTCCATACCATGGAAAAATATAGCTACATCAAAACCAGTAGTTGCATTAATCATTACTCATATGTCAAATTTATTTGGTTTATTTTTCTTTTTAACAAATCTTAGTAAAATTATAACAGAACTTTATGGTGTACCATCACAATATACTGGTTTTATATTAGCATTTGGATTTTTTCTTACACTTGTAACTAGTTTAACATCAGGTAAAGAAAACCAAAACAAAAAAAAATAAAATAAAATAAAACATTTTTTTTTAATTTATGAAATTATTATAAGGTATACTCGCTGATGCACTTGTTCGATCTAAAGTTATGACATTAACTACTGCTAGAAAATTATTCAATTCTATAACATCATTTGTACCTGTTCTATGTATGATATCACTTTGTTTTTGTGATGCATCAAGACAAGTATTAGGCGTTATTACAATACTTATCTTGCTTGCTGTTTCTGGTAAGTCTAATAAAAACTTGATTTATTTACCAAAGAAGTTAATCAAAGATTAAAAAAAAAAGAACCTCGAATAAAACTATATTCTGTTTAGTATGCTGGATTGATCTATGCTTATGTGTATTACAAATCTGTCATTTTTTTTATTATATTTCTAACGTCCTTGAGAAAACAAGAGAACGAGAAGGATGTATAGAACATAATTTTTCCGATAAATAATAGACATAACGTTCAAAGTGCATTGGAAACTAATAGAAGTGCCTGGAAATGAAGCTTGAGATCAAATGAATGGAAAAAAAAACGTATTTTGACAGATAAATTGTCACAAATTGCATCTATTTATAGTCATAATATGAATTACAAAGTAGTAAAACATCGGCCTATTGAACTATGCTTAAAATGTAAAAAAAAAAAAAAGGAAAACAATGTTTCTCGAATATTGAATTCAATGTGCATTTAGAATAGATTGTAAATATATATATGATGAAATGTTTCTTATTAAAGGTCTTGGTTATGGAAGTGCTTATACTGTAAATTTTGCTGATATTGTTCCAGCATATTCAGGTGTTGTTTTTGGTATTGCTAATACATTTGCATCATTAGCTGGTTTTATTGGAAATCTTGTTGCTGGTATTGTTGTTAAACAACCAATATTAGAACAATGGAGAAAATTATTTATTATGTTTGGTATTGTTTATTTTATTGGTGGTCTGGTATTTTTATTATTTGGTTCAGCTATACCACGTAAATGGGCTACATTTCAAACAAATACAGTTAAACAAACTAAAGCCAATGATGAAGAAATGATGCCAATGAATGAAAATGAATAAGTTATACCTTAATAACAAGGAACAAATGAATTTTTTTATTTATTTTTTTTTAGTTCATTAGTTTTGTTTTTGTTTCCGTCCATTATGGCCGGTTAGAATCATCATGAGAATAGATTGCCTCGTTTTTTCTTGTTTTTCCTCAATAGTATTTACATTGTTAATCTTGAAAACAGTTCTTTTGACTTATGATACTATTTCGAAAAGTTTCATGTTTTTTTGTTTTTATTTATTTTACTCGTTTAGTATAACTAGAAATTATATTTAAGTTGTTTTTTTTTGTTTTCGTCGTATGTATGATGGAATATAAGTGTTTATTCTTTTTCTCTTACCGTTTAATCGAATACCTTCTAAGCCAGTACGAAATAAAATATTGAAAATTTTTATTTGATTTTGTTTTTTGTTTACAATAATTTTGTTTTTCAACTTTATATCTGAAGTTTAGTATCAATTTTGGTAACAGTGATTAGCCGGTTGTGAATACTCAAAAGGCTAGTCTGATATTAGACATGATATCTTGTAAAAAGAAAATGTTGCAATTTTGTTTGGAGGTAACGATTTAGTCTGTACGGATCTTTGATCTATCGATTCCATTGTTCCCGTTGTAAGCATTAAAACAACTCAATTATCTTTAAGTCTGTTTCTTTTTGCTACTCTCTAATCAAGCAAATTACGGGTTTAATTACAAACTAATCAATAGAATATATATCTACTGAGTTTGCCAACATGTTGTTTTTTATAGTTCTTGGTACAAATTTGTTATGGAATTAATGAACATCCTGGACGGATGGTATAGGAAATTCTAGACACATGCAAACCGGATATTCGAATTCCTGAATAATATTATACCTGTTTTATTAATAAGTATGAGCACGATAATTTATCATAATAGATGTCGAGTTTTTTTCCGATTTCTTTTTCCCAGATATTTTGCGTGATGAATAATAAAGTTGTTTATTTTTATAGAATTATCAGATTTAATAATCATGTAATACTTCTTATAATACTTTTTGTTATAGAAAAACATTTTTTTTAAAAATATTATTTTCCTTTTTAGATGAATTCCATGTATAATTTTGTCTATCGTAAATGTCTTTGTTTATCAACTCGATATTTTTTAATCAATAATCGAACATATAAGTCAAATTTATCCTACGATAAATTATTCCCGAATTGTAAATCGCTTGATATTCTTTCGGGACCTATCAAATCGGTAAATTCCTTTTTTTCTTTTTGAAAAAAAACCATATTTCAACTCATTTAATGATCTTAGCCTACAAGTGAATCAACAGGTAATGCAAAATTTAATGGATTTATTCCTATAGGTATGATTAGATAATCATTATTTTTCTTATATGAATAAATAATATATTGGTTAGATAAACTCGAAATCACACATCGACATGCACGAGGTCCAGGTGGTCAACATGTAAATAAAAGTAAGAAATTTTGTATGTTTTTTTTTTTGGTTTTTGATTATAATAATGATATTTTTATTAGCATTAAGTGGTGTAGAAATTCGATTTCATGTTGATTCAGCAACATGGATACCAGATTGGATAAAATCACGTTTTCGTGATATGGTTTGTTTTATATAAATTATTGTTTGAAAAAAAACAAAAGAAATGTTTCTTTTTTCTTTTTTTTTTTATTTCAGAATCAAACACGTGTTAATCGTGATGGTTATTTTATAATATTTTCTGATGAAACTCGACATCGTTTATTAAATCAAGGTCAATGTTTAGATCGTATTCGAGCATTAATTCGTGAGGCAAGTCTTGTTCCAAAAGGATTAAGTGATGAAGAAAGAAAAGGAATCGAAGAACGGTAAAATTATTTTTCTTTTTTTTTTTGTTGCTAATAAATTATTGAATTTTATTTTATTTTTTAAATATTATAGAAAAAAAACATCATCAAATGAACGTGTTATTCGTAAACGAATACAATCACTAAATAAACAAGAACGTAGATCTTCTTCAGTAGATTTAAGTTAATGTATGAACACTATTTTTTGTTTTTATAGATTTGTTATAATAGAAAAGCAAATGTTCATTTAGATGAATCGAATAATTTGATTGAAAAAGAAAAAAAAAGATTATATATAAGGATACT
>CAJNOL010005182.1:0-12417 GCA_905250125.1 Rotaria sordida
GGGGGGGGGGGGGGGGGGGGGGGGGGGGGGGGGGGGGGAAGAGAGAAAGTGTGGGTGAGGGGAGAGAGAGAAAATGTGGGTGAGGGGAGAGAGAGAAAGTGTGGGTGAGGGGGAGAGACAGAAAGTGTGAGTGAGGAGGGGAGAGAGAGAAAGTGTGGGTGAGGAGGAGAGAGAGAGAAAGTGTGGGTGAGAGGGAGGGAGAGAGAAAGTGTGGGTGTGGGTGTCTATGCAATACAGATCTACACCCACACCCTTAGTCCCCTTAGCCTCTCTGCCTTGGTAAAAACGGGGTGTTATTTTTTATTCAAAATTCAATTTGAAATTAAAAAAACCCATAGACTTCGAAAACAAGACAATTTCATTGGTTTCTTATGAATTTTCATGCACTATCTAGGTCAAAAAATCTGACAGCAGATCTTGTACGAATATATGAAATCGTACAAAAAATCGTAGTCTCTGAAATCTTACATAAATTCTTGCTGCAAGATTTCTATCAGATCCTAGCGTCGCATAAGATTTTCTAAAATCTTACAGTAAGATTTGGCAAGACAACAAAATCTGTCAAGAGTCTTACAGTAAGAATTGATGTAAGATTTCAGAGACTAAGATTTTTTGTACGATTTGATATGAATTGTACAAGATCATACATGATCAGACACAGAATCTTGTCCGATCTTAGTGTCTAATTGTTTGCCCTGGGATAAATGTATTTCAAAACTTCCAGAAGAATTCATGAGACTTCAAGAGGCTTCATGAGACTTCAAAAGACTTCATGAGACTTCATAAGACTTTATGAGACTTCAGAGACTTCAAGAGACTTTGTGAGACCTCAGAAGACTTCAAGAGACTTCAGAAGATTTCGAAAGACTTTCAAGATTTCATGAGACTTCACGGCTGAAGTCTCTGCTGTTTCCCCCTTGCTTTATAGTGAAGCTAGTGAAATGCTTCTAATATTAGAAATTTCTCATATATTACGTTATTTAAATATACTTTATTATTTGTCTTGATAAATTTTTTAGATAAAATAATGCCTACATTCACTCGATTTATTAACTGTTCTGAACGAAAAACATTATGGTCAATTTTATTGTTTCAAATTGCGCTTGTGGTACTTAGCTGGTATTTTATTGAAAGTCTCCAATCAAATAACGAATGTTGCACAAAATTGAGACGAGATTATTTTTTTGCTTCACCATATATCAATGTGCCGGATAATTGTACCTGGTGGACCGTTTTTTGGTTTCGACTAAATCGTTATACAATGTATTTAGCGAACATATTTTTTTTTTATATTGTGGCTCACTATTATATACCAAAATTTCATTTATTAATGTATGTGTTTATACACCAAGGCTTAATGTTCAATGCCCGTCGAGCTCAGGAACAAAATAATATTTTTTATCGGGATGCACCAATATTCTTGCATATAATATTAGCTGTCCTGTACCTTGAAAAAGAACCTTTTCGTGATTTAGAATTGTTAAGCAAATGGATAGAAACTGATAAAAAGAACGACGAACGATTAATTGCATCAGCAGATATCGATGCCCAATATTGGATCGATGTGATTTTTAAGATTAGACAATGTGACGACATCGTTTCTGTTAAAAAAATCATTAAACAAGCGGACAATGATATTAAAAAAGACGAATCGATCTATCAATTTTTGGATGAACCAATGTTGCCTGAGCCAGAGAAAAAAAATATAAGTATCTATTTACTTGTTTTTATTCATATGACAGCATTTTTGTTAGTTGTATTTTCTATTTGGAATCATATATTAATATTTTATCGATACCTCTATCTCCCGTTTCATCGAGAAAAGGCTGCACAAATCTCATGAATCATTTTTTTTGTTCTTTAAATGTTGTTATTTTGATGTGTAAATAAAATTGTTCTAAAAAATAAATTGAATATGATTATATAAAGAATTCATGAATTATCTTAATCGAATTCAAATAATCGATCCACTGTTTATTTCAATTCGAAAACAAAATTAAAATTATTATACCTAAACATCATTATAAAATATTAATGTGAATACAGAAATTTATGTAAAGAGAACTATGATTAAAAAAAAGAGTATATCGTTTCGCATTTCGAAATTCGGTTCTTCTTCAGTTCAACGACATCCCTACACTATTGATCAACTTAGACAAAGAACACCAAAGAGTGAGCAAGGGTGGATCAAACAATGTGAGTGCCGCGGTGTCGTTGATCGAAAGAAGTACCTAAATTTTTAATTTTAAAATTATTTTAGATAACAAAAAAAAACAAAAACTGTCAAAACAAACAAAAAAGGATCATCGACCATTTCGGTATCAACTACTTCATGAACATTTAAATAATATAATATAAATGTTGTTTATCATATTCGGTATCATGATACAATTGATCTTCAAACAAATCAAGATTTTATTTGTACAAATCATTTTCTTCAATCACTTGAAGTGAAGCTTATTCTATACTTTATAATAAATTTATTTCATTATCTGGTTCATTTGAACAAGTATGTTAAAATATTTAACTAATTTATATGAATTATATTCAAAACTTTTATTTTCATCAACAATAACAAATACATTAACAACAAAATACGTTCATTTGGAGTTGAATCATTTCTATATTTATTATGTAAAATAGAAAATTATCAACCATTCATTGATTATTTATTTAATAAAAAAGTATCTGATCAAAATGAAATTGATAGTCTTGCATTAGCTTTTAGTGAAACATGTAAAAATGTTCAATCAACATTTTATTCATGTACAAAATTATTATTATGTATTTTTAAATAATAAATTGAAAAATCAATGATAATTCAATCATGTATTAAAACACTTTATTTATTATTAATTGAATATACTAATATAAAGAACATGTACAAATGTTATGAAATTGTTTTATCGATAATTATTGTAAAATAGATCATCATCAACAAGATGATTATCTTATTTATCAGACATTTTTTGAAATATTTCAATTATTAATTGATCATAAAATGATAATTGATATATTAATTTATATTTAGAATTTTTAACAATGATAAAAACAAATGATAATAATGAATTATTAAATAAAAGTAACGATAAACAACAAATAATTGATTGATTGGTGGATTTTATAATAATAGAAAGAAAAAATTTCATATGATTTTATTATCAAATGATAATGGTCAAACGATTTTGGATAAAATCAATTTATTAAATACAAAAAAATAAATTTTTAATTAAAGGAAAAAAATAACTGAAAATGGTTTAGAATTTATTCAAGATACTTTATCGAATATTGAAGATACTCAGAATTTGGTAAGAATTTCTTTTATTTAATACTTATAACCAAGTTTTTGTATCCTAAATTTTTAACCGATCTATGCGTATATAGTGACAGTATAAAGAAAATGTTCCTTGGAAGGGACATTTGGTCTTAACGGATCAAAAAATTTAAACAACTTAAAACTTCTTGAAGCATTAGGCAAGTGATTTTTCGTTTATTTTGGATCCAACTAAAGCCTATCGCATTGGATAAATGAAGGAAAAACCATCCATTCTCATTTCATCGTCAAAAATGTTCGATGATTCCCTTTTTTTTTTTCGTCTGTAATGAAAAAATCGATCTTGTTCTCAATTCTGAAGCCTTTGCGTTAGCTCTGATTGTGCTCTCGTAAGGCATTTAGTAACAACATTCCTAGTAAGGGAAAACGGCTAGCACATTATTGAGATGATTACTGTTTCTTCACTAATACTCAATAAACTATACATGGACGACTCCATCGACAAATCTTATATCAGAACAGAGAGTAGGTAAAATTTGAAAAAGTGCAAAATATTGCTTCAATTTGTTGTTTTGAGTAATAATAAATATATAATTAAAATTATTTCTAAGAAAAATTCTTTTTACAAAGATTGAGAATAGCAAAAAAAAAATATGACCCGTTAAGACCGAACGTCCTTTCCAAGGAACACTTTATATCTCTGTAAGAGAAACAAATTTTTTTGTTTTACTATCAATTATTCTTATTGAGGTGCTAGACCTTCTATTTTAGCGATTAGTTTGTTTAATTTGTGGCAATAAGGTCTTCCGGCTTTTAAAGGTTAAAGATAAATGAATAAATAAAGATTCTACTAGATGAACAACACAATTTAAGCAAAAATTCTTTCCGGTGGTACACTTCATCGATCCCATGACAGCAAGTTACTCCCTCTCGTCTCATATAGAAACAGAACGATCGATTGAAATTCAAGAGAGGCAATCGATGGTGACTACATTATACAAACATGTGCAAATGGCGTCTCATTTCTTTATTTTATTCATTTAAAATTTTGACTAAAATTACAAAATGGATACAGATGGATTTTAAATCTTATGAAAGAATTATTCTTTTTATTAAAACAAATTTATCGAGTAAGTTAATAAGAAAAATTATCGGTTAGTTTATGTTTTTTATTCTTAAAAACAAAATATTAAATATATTAATATAGATAAAGATGTAGCATTAGTTGAATTATATTCAGAAGAAACAGTTCATTATATGGATATAATAAGTCGAGATGTTTATCTTCCATTATTATCTTGTAATTTACTTGTATCTGATATTGAAAAAGACCGTTTTTTTGGATTTATTTCATCGTTTATTAAATCAAACAGCTGCAACACATACATTTCAAGTTGAATCTGTTGTTCTTCCATTACCAGCATTTAATATTCTTGCACATATATCACAACAAGAACCTGAAAGACAACAATCAATATTATCTATACTTGGAAATACTCTTACTAATTGGAGCAAACAAATAAAAGTTTGTTTTTTATTTAAATAAGATCTTATTTAAAAATAAAATTTCTTTTTTTTTGTTTTTTAATTTAGCAATTACCTCAAGAAGAATTATAACCATCATTTTATGGTCGAGAACAAAATTCAATAAAAGATCAAGTATAATTATGGACATCAAGAATAAATAAATTAAATAATTTACTTGTACAACTTGATTCACCATTTGTACAAGATGTTTTAAAAAATTTAGCAAGAAATTGTTCACCATATCTTTCATGATTTATGGATATTAAACTTGAAATAACTCGAGTTTATTTATTTTATTTTTTTTTAATTTAAAAGGCAGTAACACATACAGAAAGAAATTTATCATTTGTAGGTACATTATCATCATGGATATTTCAGATAAGTAATTCAAATAATCTTAATGAAATTTTATCACTTCTTCCATCATTAATGCATACATTATTTCTTATTTGACAACATTCACAGTAAGATATTTTGATTATTTATCTTTTTTTAATACAGTTATTATTATCAAAAAGATAAATTTAGTCAATTATTAGAAGTTCTTTCTTCAGAAATTGTTAATCGTGCTAAACAAATAATTGCAAATGATATATCATCACAAACAAGTAATGTAAATTAATTATTTAATTATTTAATATAATATTTATTTATTTTATTAGACATCAATGGGTTTAAAAGATGCTTTATCAATTTGTGCTATGTTTCGTGGTACTTATTTAGATTATAAAGAAAAAGCTGACGCACTTAATTCAAAATATATGACTCCAGAAAAAAAAGTTTGTTTTAATTAAAAAAAAAATAAAATAAAATATTTTTATTTTATTTTCAAAAAAAAATAGAATTTTGGAATATATTTCTGATGGATTTGAATTATCTTTAAGGGGGGCCTCCCCTCAGAACCCAACTTTGTCATTTCTCATCCGATTTCAATGAAAATATCAGAGAATATTAGTCTTGGCTAGGGTAGACTGTGGTTAAAATATCTCCCCAAATCTCTGAGAAACGAATGAGTTACAGTCAATTTATTGATCAAAAGTACCCTTCACGCGAGCAAGGTTTTCGATATAAGAATATTGACTAATCATGTCGGCGTGGTATTTAACTTGTAGAGCACCCTTAGGGCTAGGACTTAACAGGATCCGATTTTTGAATTTCCCTTTATTTGATTTTAAAAAAATGTTTTTCAGAAAATTGTCAAATTCAAAGCGCTAATACAAATGAAATATTTATGTTTTTTATTTCAGCAGAAGAGAAATTTAAAAAGTGGAGCCTATTAAGTCCTAGCTCCACCTGTCCTCTATACAATAAAAAAAAATTATCCCTTCTCTATCGCGTCGTTATTAAGAAGTCCTTGCCCGCGTAAATGGTATCCGAGAAAAAATTTATTTTGAGAAAAACGAAAAACAAATTTAGAAATCGATTTTTTATTCGAGTTCAAATAACAACATATGAAAAAGGTATGTTTTCAGAATTTTGTCGATTTTTAAAAGAAAAAGGGCAACTATAAAATAAGTGGCATTATACAAATTGTAGAGCTTTTTACGCCAAATCTTGTGCTTGTATATTTTGTTTTTTTAATACAATGTATTCAAATAGAAAAGCAATGTTTTCCAGTTTTTGAAAGACTTCCGAAAATGTCTCGAAAAACATGATAGCAGATCCCCAATCTCCTTTGGTAATTTTATTAAAACCAGGCCTTTTTGGAAAAAAGCCATATATATTCTTCGAGAGGCGACTTCGGTGCATCTTCCTATGATAATATCTCAACTTCGAGTTTTCTTCGAAAAAACAGGTTTGCTGACGAGCCCCCCCCCCCTTAAATCAATTTAATTTAAATATAAATCAAAATATATTAAATAAATTACTTCAATTAAATCATTTAGTTGAAAATCATTGAAAAATTCTTATTATTGGTAAAAGTCAATATGGTAAAAGTCTTTTAATAAAAACATTTATTAAAGCAAAATCATATTTATATTCAAAACAAATTTATCAACATATTATGCTTCAATTATGGTCATCTGAAGATTTATTTTATAAATATGATTCAGATAAAGCTCTTTTTAAACAAAGTCTTTTACCTAATCTTGTTAATAATCATAATGATAATTTTTATCCTCATCTTGATGGATTTAATCCAAATGATCTTAGTACAATTGAAGATTTTATTATTAATTTAAATAATGATCATATATTTTGGGAGGTTAGATTATTTAGATTTTATTTTTAAAATAATTTTTTGTTTTTTAATTAAAAATTTTAGTTAGAAAATTTAAATGAATTAAGTCCATTATTTCTTTCATCATGTGTTATGCTTAATATAGAAGAATCAATATGGACATGGCGTGAATTTTTATTATATGAAATTTTTCAAATAAAACATATAATAATGATTTATATGATGAATTACAGAAAAATTTTAATAGATTATATTGAAAGAATTGAATTATATAATATAAAAGATAAATCAACAATTTCAATATAATTTATATGAAAAATTTCAATGACAATAACTTCATTAAAAATGATAAATGTTCATCGATTGATTTACGTTCATTAGTTGAATATACACCTTTATGATCATTTATAACACATATTGATTTAAATACGAAAAAACATTTTGAAAATTGGTGGAGACAAACATTTCATAATATACCTAAAGAAAAATCTGTAAAAAAAATTTATTTATTTTTATTATAAAAATATAATTTTAATTAATTAATTTATTTATTTATCTTTTTTGTAAAAAGATAACTGATTGGATGTATGATATTGATTCTCATCAATTTGTCCTTTAGTCTGATACAATATCAGCATTTAATCCACCAGCACATCAAGGAATTCCAAATAATATATTTTGTTCATATACCTTATACAATAGTAAAATTTTAAAAATAATATTTTATTCAAAGATTTTTCTAAATTTTATGCTCTTTTTGAATAACTAAATCTTGAAAAAAAAAATTTTTTTAAAATAGACATTATCACATTTGGTTAGTTCAATGACTGAGGGTAATAATAATAATTTGCCGACAAACTGGGTCCACAGAAGTGAGCCAAACGTGTAAACCAAAGTCAATAGGCTCACTTCATATAGAAGTTATAAGCCAATCAGATGAAAAGTTCATGCTTTACAACCATCCAAAATGATATTTTTCTTTTTCAACGCGATAGAAATATAATAGAATAACAGGCAATGTACATCGTAAACATGAATTGTTCGTTTCTTAATTTTCTGTTTTCTTTTTCAGGTGCAAATTTTGAACTAACTCAGAGCATGTAGTATAATTCGGTGATATTCGAATATTATCGACAAAAATAATATGATTCTACTTCAAATTTACATGTAATCTCTTCTTATTTGATACTTAGTTTTTTTTTTGTTTTCAGAAATAAAAATTAATCGTTGACAATGAAAAAAGATTTTAAAAGTTATATTAGTGGCGAGATTAATTGCTGTCAATCGTATGTTGAGTGGATCTTAGAATAATTTTCAAACAACATTTATGTCGTAAGAATTTATACAGCTGCATGGTCACATATCGTGCTTATTTTGCAATATTTTGATCGTTATCAAATTTAAGTTTATCAGCTACTGTCGACAAAAAAAGCATAATATTTTACCTAATTTTAAGTTGAAAGGACATTGAGTTCATTTTATCTAATTTTAAACTTAGAGGATAGTGTGAAAAATTTTCACGTTCATATATAAGCAAAAGTGCCCACGTGTGTTAAACATTGCTGCATTTTTGCATTTGTTACAAGTTATAAGTTCATTCTCCACTGTTAACACCATCAAGACTTTTCAGGCATGCTTATCATAATATGTCGACTTGAGAGAGATGAAGTAAATTTTTTCAAACAAAGAACAAAAACTGCCGGTATACAGAGTTCTGTACTAGTTCTGCAGTAAGTAAATTTCTTGTCCTATTTTGTCATCTAACTTATTTTAATGCATCCGAATTGAAAGATTATAAGCAATATATAATACTTAGTTTGCTTTACAAAATGTTCTAAAGCTACCTGTTTTTATTACGAAAACTATGAATGCTGATCAGTTTTGAATATGAAATATTGATATAATTGTGACCTCTCTAGAATTTCAAACAAAAAATAAATATTGTATTGTTTCTGTTAATGTAAGTGTTTTTAATCTTATCTCTGTAAGTGCACAATCAGTCTTTTTCTTACCATAGTTTTACTTATTGAAGCAACGTTCAAGACTTCCACTATTGTTGATGCATCAGTACATATGTCCACTAGATTTCCTTCTATAAAAAGCATTATAAAATCTGTATTTTAAATTTGGATTTTATAAATACGAAAATGTCTTTTTTATACATTAATAAACTTAAAATAGAAAAAATGAACTATAGGAAATCTCTTCTAACTGACCATCGTTGAAAATTCTGAAATGTTCAGTTTCAAAAGATATTCATTTAAAGGAAGTATCCTATACTTTACTAGGAGATGTAACAAATTTTCAGAATAGTAGCTTCTTTACTAGTTTTGAAATAGCCAATGATCATTGCCTGTGATATTCATTTTTCTTTCCTCGAATATTGAAGAATCCAAAAGCTTTTTAACAGAATGCAAAACTTCTTTTTATTTCACAATTTGTGTATTACTGTTTTGGACTTGACACATGTAAATTTGATGAACATTCTCCTATGATTCAATCAAAAATATATTTATCAAATTTTACAATGTGAAAACATTTGATTTTTTATTTAATACTTCGTTTTTGATTTATTTGAAAGCCACTTAATTATTTTTATGTTTTGTTTTAAAATATTGGATACAGAAGCAGATGAAATGTTCAATTTTTAAGCTAACTAATTTTGTGAGAAACTATAACCCTTAAAAGCCGGAAGGCCTTATCGTCGCAATTTGAACAAATTATTCGGTAAAACAGAAGGTGTACTATCTCAATAAGAATCATTGATAACAAAAACAAAAAAAAAATTTTTTCTTACGGAGATATAAAATGTCCCTTGGAAGGGACATTCAGTCGTAACGGTCCACAATTTTTCACTGTTATCAATTTATGTAAAAGCAATTTTTTCTTTAAAATACCTCTATTTATATGTTTCTTATTACTCGAGAAACTAATTCAAGCAATATTTTACAATTTTTCAAAATTTACACACTATCGGTTTCAATGTAAGTCTCGCTCAAACTTTTCGGCCCGTTAAGACCGAATGTCCCTTCCAAGGGACATTTTCTTCATGCTATCACTATGTATCAACAGATAACTTAAAAATTTAGGGAACAGTTTCATTCGGTAGCTTGCCTTTGTGCCTCTCAGAAAAGCCATAATTCACGCTAATTCACGCTATATTTACGAAAAAGCATACATTGCAAAATACAAAATTGCATTTAAAAAATTCATGCATTTTCCAAAACCTGCTGCGTCTCCTGACAGTCGATTTTAAGAAATTTCTTTTTCACTCTATACTGTATTAGGTCATCAAAGTCCAAAAAAATATTGGTCCATGCCTCAACGATTTTTTTACGTCTCCTATAGCGTTTTTTCAAATGTCCCTTGGAAGGGACATTCGGCTCTTAAGGGATAAATACTATTTTTATCATTAAGTAATTGAATTTTTTTCACTTAATGAAATGATGTTGAGAAGTCATTACTCTCGTTGGTGTGTTCATCTATAACAAACAATGAATAGTGCTTTTAATGCGGCAGCCAGAAAAGATAGAGAAGGAGTGGTAAAAAGTGTACGTTTATTTATTTAAAGGGATTAAAAGAACAATTGAGACTGTAAAGACAATATTCAAATTACACCAAGGTAGTATTCACTTACGGTACACGTATCTCTAGCAAAAGTCTCTTCTTAAGACTACGAGCTTGCTTAACTTGGAAGGTAACTACTTATGAGATACGTTTACTGTTCGAAGTTTCATTTATAAGATTTTGCATTTAATTTAAGTTTTTAAATATCATTTTCATCATTACTTTTATAACTGTATTCATATAATTTAAGTTAACCTTCTGCTATTATTTTTTTGTAATCTTTATACTCATAATAAAAAATACTTATTTTTTATGATACTTGGCACTACAACGGTAAAACTAAAATTTTGTAATGTCATTCAATGTGGTTGTGTAGCGTTCCATAGAAAACAATATAGAAATCAAATGACTCTTTCTATATTCATTTTATGTAAATTGAATTTATAATTGATTTTAAATACTACATGGTAGTGATCATAAGTTTGAAAAAATGTCCAATTTTTTAGTGAGGACAAACCAGAAGATAATAAATAGAACAAAAGGCAATTCAAAGAGCGCATGCTTCTAGTGTCTACTACAAATTGTTTGAAAAGTTGTCAAAATATTCTCCATGATTAAGGAATTTGTTTGCCATTAACTTAGATAAACTTGAGATTTATGAATACAATCAGACTTAGTGAATTAGCTAAGGAAATAATCATTTGATTTCTTTCGAATATAAAAAGTCAAAATTGATGCCTGTTTAACTGCAACTGTATTTTTTACAAGTTTGAATCCATTCACAATAGGAACAAAATACCAAAACTTTTCCTGTTATTAACATGTAGTGATTTCAAAGTTTGATTAGATGATGATAGTGAAGTAGCTGTTGATCGAGATTGATTTGATAGTTCATGTGGAATTCTAGATAATGGATTCTGACCATTGGGCAACGGCTTAGTAAAATGATGCTTATTATGTGATGATTTTATATTTTCATTAGATGATAGCATTGACGCAGTTGATGATCGAGGATGGTATGGTGGTTGATTTGAAATTTTCATTGATGATGATTGTTCACTGATTATTGGAGTAGTACGATCATTATGGAGGCATCATTGGTCGGTAAAATAAGTGAAATTGTCAGTAAAGGACTATATAAATGATCAATAGAAATATCAAAGGATCATTACTAAAAATATCAGTAATTAATTGTGAAATGATCAGTTTATTTTATATAATTAGCAGTAAAGAAATACAATTTATATCAGTAAAAAATACAAATTTGATAAGTAAAAATTAGAGATTTTGCTACTAGAAAAATACGCTTTATCCGTATATAGTATGATTTAGTGCAAGAAAAATAAATTTAAGTAAACACAGAATCACAGAATAAATAAGATAAAATCCGAAAGAACATCAAGTAGGCATCCAAAGAATCAATGAAAAGAAGGAAAATAAAGAGTGTGCTATTGTACTAGTAAAGCAGGTTTTGCCTTTGCTGATCTACCTCGTTTTCTTTTCTCATCAATTAGCACTGTCTTTGCTGCTGGTGGTGGTTTGCAGAGTTTCATATGAATCGCCATACCAACAACGTGTTTGTATATGTAGTTTTTAAAAAAAGTCTGGTAGTTGCATTTTGATAATGTCCAATGTGAATCATTTTCCATTTCCATACACCAAATATCAAATGAATTTTTAAACTGATTAAAAGTTATAAAATTTTTATTTGTATATGTTTTTAAATCAGCCGGTGTAATCGATAGTAAATCACGAGTTGGTATATAATAATTTTTAAAAGTATCATTTGAAACACACACTATCTCTTTGATTAATTTAGTCCATTGATATGATAAATTCCATAATTGTAAAGGTATGGTGGGTTCTG
>CAJNOL010005183.1:0-12417 GCA_905250125.1 Rotaria sordida
AGATTTTCCAGACTGCAATATTTGGGAAAGTTTAACTGCAATCGATCATCCTAGTAAAAAATGCTATGAGACTCAACTTAAAAATCTGAATGCGTTATCAATTCATAACCTTTGGCTTGAACATTTATGGTTAAATTATATAATATTGTCTGCACGCGTTGTTTTGTGGCTCTCTGCTTTTACACATTAATGCTTGTACATCGTATTCTTTATTACATGGATTATTATGAAACTTTTAACGAAGATGAAAGATCATGTGATTACGTTTCTGATATAATGGTAAAACGACTTGTTGTTAGCGTTATTATTTATTTGTTAGGACACATTAGTGGTGGTCTCATTCTGGGTAAATATAATGGCCATGAATCATCTTCCGTTAGTGATATCATTTCATAGTTTTTATTATTAAAATAAGTCTATGGTTGATTGCTTTAGATTTTTTCTTTTATTGTTATCATCGTGCATGTCACACTATTTCTTTCTTATGAAAAATTCATAGCTTTTACATCATCGTAGCAAACATCCTACATCGATATAATCGATTTTAGCTAGTAATAATTCTACGATCGTTCTATCATACAAAGAATTGTTTCACAGAGGTAGCTACAGAGACGCTAGTAGATCTCTGAGATAAATCAATGTTTTGCAAATATTCTTTTATCCTTTCATATTCGCATATGTACATTTACAGGGTGATTCAAAAGTCAGTTTACCGACAAAAAATTGAATATCTCCGTTACGGCTCAGGCAAATGAGTTGATTTTTTATCAATTCAAGAAGCATATTCAAAGTTTATATCCATAAAGACATGCCCAGAGAAATTCTTTGTTAAGGCCCCCCTCAGAAAATCGATTTTTTTCAAACAATATCGAAATTGAGTTTTTACCACAGGAAGATAGAGCGAAGCTTCCTCTTTCAGAATATATATATAGATTTTTAGAAAATGATCAGTTTTTCAAAGATTTGTCAGATTAGACTTTAACTTCCCTACCATATTTTCTGAGAAATTTTCATGGTTTTTTTAAAGTTTTTTAGTTTTGGAAAAACTCCGTTACTAGTTCAATTATCATTGAATAGAACATTTTCATATTAAGCCGCATGTCAGATGGCATTAGTTTTACTGGATCTTTTACGCGCCTTAAAATAGTTTTAGAAAATTATTCCGAAATATCTCATTTTAATATCAGTTTTTTGAATTTGACCGAAAAAAAAACGACTTCTAAAACTTCTTTAAGCTTTTTCTCAGAAGATGATTTTCAATCAGAAAAATTCGAACTCCTCCCTCATTTTTCGAGCTATTGCCAATACTTTTTTGTTTTTGTTTTAAAGGTCTTGATCAGAGTAAACTTTTGTCCGAACGGGTTTTTGAAAGTTGGTTCCTGGCCTGAGAAAAGTGGAATTTACTGTCGTTGAACTACCATTTTTTATGCTAATTTTGAGAGTCTCGCACTAAAACACTCATAAAAAATAACTAGGATGGAATATGAAAATTCTCTTCGGATAAAAGTTTCGTACTGACATCTTTTTTAATTTGAAACCAGCCCGAGCTCTCGAACTCTTCTTATGACGCATTTATATCAATTCTTCTAAAGGGCAAAAATGACCCATCAATCAGCTGGAAATCTTGTCTAGTATGATCAATCGAGCTGAAATTTTTCCTAGGAGCGTATCTATCCAAGATCAGTCATCCCTGAAACGTTTCACCATGAAAAGACCATTAAAAGTGGAAAATCGTTTCTGAGAAACCCCCTTAATTATCAAAATAATCATAGACCACATGCGTTTCAAAAACAAAAATTTGATAAATGTCTCTTATTAAATGTTTATCTTATATTGGAAATAGATTATTTTCCAGAAAGAATAGAACAAGTCTATTAACTTTTCTAAATAAATAAAGAGAATGAAAAATGTTGGAATTTATTGTAGAAACAGAGAAAAAAAGCACATAGATCATTATTTTCTTAATTTATATCTCAATAATACGAAACCACATGTGTGTGAGTCATCAAATAAATATCGAATACACTACGAGGAACCACATCTCATTTGAGTGAAATCGAAAAAAAAGCAAAAAACAAAAAAAAACTCACTGAAATCTATTAAATGACAAGACATATTTAATGATATATTTAACTTGCACTAAAATTCCGTTTTACGTAAACGATGTTGCTACTCTAGAGTCAATGTGACTATAGTTGAACCAATATTCTATGAATGAAGATGCCCTATAATAGGAAGTTAATCAATTAACTTCTCTCGTTTATTCTTATTTGAAGATATGTTATATGAATAACTATTCTTCGATTCAATCATTTTGATTTTATTCGAAAAATTGAAGAGAAAAAAAAAACCAACGTAAATAACTAATCATTTATTTCTATGGTATCATTTAATTATCTTTGAATATTTTTTATTTATTTTCACATTTCTAAACAAAACCAAAACTAGATCACTGATGCAATTCTACCTTTACTTTTATTTTATTTCAATTTATTTTTAGATATTTATATAATAGAAAAGACTATTTTATGATAAACTAGTTTGTTTTGCAAGTTCTTATTATAAAAAAAAAAAACAAAATGATAGAAAGACATAAACTATCAACACCGATTTCCATCGTCGAGTGAAGACTAACCTACTATTTTTATATATAAAAATTTATTATAAAAACAAATCTATCCAAGGAACGAGTGAAATAAATAACCTATTGAATAAATAATTAAAAAAAATTTATTTTCTAGATAAAAGACATAAACGATTTGTTTTTATTTTATTCCTATAAAGGATATCTACTCTTATTTAAACTAGATAGATTCATCTCATTTTCAAATAAAATTATCTTTAAAACGGTAACATATTATATGACATAACACCAAGAAAGATATATAAAAGAAGATTTATTTAGAATTGATTTCATTTCTAATCGAGATATAAACAGATATTTTATCAATAAACGATAGATATTGAACATTTATCATTAAAATCACAAAACGACTCTTCTCTATTCAATATTATTATTATTCGACTATATTTAATATAATCATCACTCAATCATCTTAATAGATTAGATTTCCTTAGATTATTCAAATCATCTTTTTAACCAAAGAAAAAAATCGAAACAATATTGAGAAAACTTTCAAGAATTATTATTGAAATAAAAAGATAAAATAGAACTATCCTCTTAAACGATGATCGACAAATCTAACATTTTCAATCTCTCACTCTTCTTCTTTATTTATTCAATTCGTTTATTTTTCGATATCTACTAGAAATATATTAATAAAAGAAAAATCTTATCTATTTCCGAGTTATTTTCGTCTAAATAGATTCGATCATCATCATAAACCTATTAAAAATAAAATAATCTACTCGCATTTATTTAACCTTGAACGTTAACCGAGTGAGTTGACATTTTGATAAAGATATATCGTTTATCAATAATAGCTATAACAGAATGAACATCTCAGTCAATATAATTAGATTCATTTTTCGAGTAATTTATAGATCATTTCAAATTCTTTTTTTTTTTTTTTTTTTTTTTTATCCAATTCGGATGAGAAGTTCGAAATGGGAAAATAGAAAATCGATTTTATGTTCAATAAATAGAGAAAATTACTCCTAGACATTTTTTTATCAGGCTTATCAACAAAAATCTTCATTTTCTCATTATGCTTCATTCTTTCTATTGTTAATTGATCAAATAAGTGTGTTTTTCTTCAGATAGAAAGTTAGATCAACATGAGATGAACATTTTCTTTTCAGAAAAACTCCTTCTAGATAGAGGATATTCTAGATGATTATTAAACCATAATAAAAGATATATTCTCCTCTCATTGTTACTTTTCGCAAAATCTAAAAGGTCAATATCATAATAAAGATTTAATACAATAACAAAAGAAATTGTTCCCATCTGAGGGTTGACTTACGAAATGAGTAGAGAGATATTTAATACCCACAACCTTAATTCTATTCATAATCAATCTTGTCAAACAATCAACTTATTCATAAGATTAGCAGTTAAATATCACTCTAAGAATAAAATATCGAAACGATCCGCATTAGAAGAGATTTTTTCTTCGATTTACAACTTGAACAAAATGACTGAAAATCGTCTTTCACTAGATACTTATGTTTTCGTATAGGAAATAGTCCCTTTTATAGAAAAATCTTTTAGATTTATTTATTTATAAATAACTTGTTGAATGATCTTTACTTTTTATGAAAGAATTAATCTAGTCAAATGTCAAGATCAGAATAACAAATAGAAAATACTGAATCAGAATTGTTCGTCACTCTATTGAGAACTCTTAGAATAAAATAACTCTGACCAATAAAGAAAACTTTATTCTTACACTCACTCTTTGATTTTTCTTTTATTATTACAAAAAATAATAGTAAAACAGCTGCTTCACAATTGTTCACTTTTCCGAGCAACGAAACGGTGAGATAAAAACATTCAACCTCATTTTCGAACTCCTCACACGCAATAACTTACAGGTAACTCTCATCAATGTGATAGAAAACGGGAATTATATAAAGACTTGTTTAATAAACATCTAATAAACAACTATTCGATTTTGATTTAGAATTATATTTATAAATTCTATTTATATTAATATAAATCTATACTCTTAAATAACATTTTCATAATCCGAATTTTGATTATGAACATTTTATATTGATTTCAATAAAATCAACTCCTTTCTCATATGACTAATAGAAAAAAAACCCGTATAGATAAATACGAAAGAAGGTACCTTATTAAAATATTCGAGCCATTTGAGATTTGATTGGCATGTTGTAGAGATAATCTATAATAAATGTGGAAACCTCGGATTTAAATCCGAGAGTTATGTGTACTGAAGAAAAGTGAATGAGACAAATCGATCATCCTAGTATGTGCGGATATAAAAATTAGCCTGGCAAATCCTTTCTATAAACACTTGAATTCTATTGGTTACTGCTCAACCAATAGGATTTCAGGGTGAATACAGCTTAGATTTGGACTCTTCGCCTTGAGTTATCCTAAGAAATGCATTTTTCCTATAACTTGATTTCTATTGGTCAATGCTCAACCAATGGGGCTTCGAGTCAAGTGAATTACAGATTCAAGTTCTCCATCCCAGAAAACCTCGAAGTATCATCTGTGTGATCGGAAGATAGAGCTCGATTTGTGGACCAATTAGAGCGCAGACAAAAACAGAACCGATTTCGGTTTATTTATCTTTGCAATAGGTGAGCTAGCCTTCTTGTTTCTTTATGTTTTATATACCATTTTGTAGCTCTTGAAATTCTCTATCGAATGGTATATAATAGTTGGGGTTTCATTTGACAACGATAGGGAAAGTGTTTTACGAAAGTGGCAATAGGTCGATTTTCCTATAGAAAGCCATAGGGAAAAATGAGTATTTTTGCAATAACTCGGGAATGGCTCGGCAATTCTTCTCATCTTCGAACTCGACCCAGATATTGTTGAGACTAAACTGTGTAGAAAATTTCATTGCGATCGGACTCTCCTTTCAAAAGTTATCGTGTAAACGGACGGCCGGCCGGACGGACACACTGACCGATTCGTCGAGTGTACTCACTTTTTGAGTACACAAAAAACCTTTTTCTTATTGAAAACTTAATTTCATTAATTAATAATCTTTATTTTTAGAATGAACATAATACAATGGTTGAAGGTTATACACTTTTAAAATCTATTGAAACATTACAAAATGAATTAAAAACAATAAATACAGATGATAATAATAAAATTCTCAATGAACTTATTGAACAATATCATGAACAATTAAAAAATTGTAATTCATCTTTAGTTGAAATTATATCTATCTGATAAGACAAATACAAATAAATATAAATACATTTGATGATAGTTGTCAAGAAATTGAACATACAATAAAACAACAATGTATTTTATTTAAACAATTTATTGATAATAATCATAATATTTTACCTGATAATTTAAATCAACAAATACAAATATTAAAAAATTTACAACATGAAATTGAAACAAAAACAAATTCAATGATTGAAACATTACAACAAACAACAAAAGAAACACCAATTAATGAAACGAAAATTGATTATTTAATAAATGATAATCAACAATTAAAATTAGCAATTCTTGTAAGTTTTTACCAATTCAATGTGCTATAGAAACTTTAGATTATGGATGATGCAGATTTTTTTTCCTTTCTTGAATTTTAAATACAGTAGACGAAGGTCTAGAGTCCGCATAGAAAGAATTAAAATTTCCAAACCATACTTTCGTTATGACATTTTCTTTTTTGTGTATCCAAATCTGTCACATATGTTAAACTTGAAACCGATGCGGATCTATAATAATTAAAAACAAAAATTTTCTATTCTAGGAAGAGATTGATCAATGAGAATCTCTTCTCATTGAATATACTCAATTTCTTACTGAAATGACACAAACACAAACAAATGCTGCATCTCTTGCTCAAAAACCTGATTCTTCAATATCCGATGAAGATTATATGGTACAATCTATGCACATTTCTTCTTTTTTTTTTTATTATCCCTCTCGATTCTTTTCTTTTTTTTTAATTCGATATAGAACATAAAACATTCATCAGAATCAATATTCAAATCTTTTGATACAATATCAACAATTGGTCATGGTCTACTTGATAATTATTCTCAATATACACAATTATGTCGTTCAATTCAATCACCACTTGATATAAATCAACAAAATCGTCAAACATTTGAATATGCTATGAAAAATACAGAAGTAATTTTTTTTTATTGTTGTTTCTATTTATTTCTAATTCTTTCGTTTATATTTAGACAATCTATTTAACTGCTGTAGAAATACGACAAGAATAAGATGAAATAATTAAAAATCTTCAACAATAATTAATACATTTAGAACAAGTTATTAATCAAACAAATGAATTAGATGATATACAAATATTTGATCAAACATATGAAGTAAATTAATTAAAATATTAAAATAAATTTTTCTTATCTTTTATTTTAGGAAATAAATACATATATTGAAACTATTTATATAAAACTTAAATCAATTATGTCGAATGCAGATTATCGACATTTATCTACTTTAAATGTTATTCAACAACATTTACAAATTATTTCTAATCAAGTACTAAAACTCTTTTTTTTTCTCTCAAAAAAAAAAAAATTCAAACATTTTATCTTTTTATTTTCTTTAGAGTCAATATCAACGAGAAAAAATTCGTCCAATACTTGTTAAAAAACAAGCTCAAAATGAATTAGTTGAATCTTCAATAAATTGGTTACAAGATACTATGAAACATTTATCTATAATTTCAATTGAACCAATATCTATTCAATATGATCAAACATTAACCCTTTCAGTCCCGGTGGGATATATATTTCCCACCTAGCGAAAATTTTGTATTTTTCAAAAAATTTCAAAATTATTTGAGGTTTTTAAGATCTAGAAGGAATGTTTTCAACAGATATTCGTAGTTAAGATACATTTGTGAAGGATTGCATAGATATTCTTGTGAATAGAGATTATCAATTAGTGTATCGAAGCGTATTCATGTGATTTTTCAAAGTTTTCCTCAACAATCTAAATTTTTTAAAACTGGTCTTATGAGTCATTGAGTCGTGATGATAGAATCTACAAAAATTATTTGTTCCTTCAGCGAACCCTATACTTTCGACTAAATAAATATTATTTATTGGATAATTCTATTCTCCACTAAAACTAATAGCGTAAAATTTGAAATATGAATGCTCTCAAAAACCTAACCGTTTTCTAAAATATAATGGATCCAGGCTCTGATGAAACATCAATATATATCATATACTAGCACCGCATTGATAGGTAACTATTATAGTAGAAAACGACTAGGAAGACCTTTGGCAAAGAGTAATCAGAAGAAGATTTGAATCGAGGAGACCATTAGTGATACAGAAAATTCGAAAAAACCACAATTGTTAGCTCATTTACCAGATGTTGTTTCAACTTATCGTAGATGTGCTTATTGTAGTAGAAAAGAAAAAGAAAAAAGAACGAATGTAATATGTATTTTTTTGTGGTGTTTGTCTCTGTGTAAAAAATTGTTTTTCGTTGTATCATCAAAACTATGTATATCAACAATAAACTAAATAAATATCTACTCATATAATTACACAATTTTTCGTTGTAACTTAACGAGATGTTTCGTAATACCATCTAACCACTTAGCGCTATATTTTTTCAAACTTAAACTCGATAAAAAAAAAAGTCGGGACTGAAAGGGTTAAATCGTTTAAATGATTTATCAAATGAAATTCAATTAAAATTATTACAAATTCAAGAAATAAATTTAATAAAAAATAATAATAATCCTTTATTTGAACAAAATCGTTTAAAATTAATCATAGATTTAGAAAATACAAAAGAAACTATTAATAATTTAATAAATAATCGTCAACAAATACAAATAACTGTTCAAATACTTGATCAAGCAGTTTTATTAATTAATCAAAATATTAAAATTCTTCGAACAAATCTTGAACATTATCAATTATCAAATAATAATATAGAAGAACTTCAAGTAAAGAAAAACAAATATATATATTTTATCTTTTTCTTTTTTTTGTTTTTTCTAGAGATTAACTAATAGTATAAATAATGAATAAATACAATTAAAAACATGTTATGATACTTTAAATGAACTTCATAGAAATTTAAATGAAATTGATCGAAATTAATATACAAATCATATACGGTTTCAATTAAAAAATCTTTCATTTTCTTATTTAATAAATATGAATCTTTTTCTTTTTTTAGTTCTCTTGAAAATCAAATAGCTTATATAAAACAACGTTTAATTCATTTTGAAAAATTATCAATTGAACATCAAAATGAATATAAAAATTTCGAAAAAAATCTTCAATTATTTCTATTAAATATAAATAGATTTAAACAAACATTACAAATACGTTTAATGCAAATAACAATTGATGATATGAAAATAATTTATGTAACTTTTTTAATTAAACATATTCGAAGAACAAAAAAGTAAAATCGTTTTTTTTTTTAAATCGCTAATTCACTAAATGCCCGTGTTTTTGTGATAGTAGAAAAAAAATTAAAAATAAAATAAAAGTTGCACTTAGGCTGATTAGTTTTCTTCTTTTTTTTTCATCAGTCTAGTTCACCAACAAATCTAATAATGTGTGTGTACGTGTGTCTTTTGATACCCCCTGCTATGCTATAGGCTTTGGTCTTCCTTGTTTCTCTCTTATTTTAGATAATAACACCGCAATTGTGGTGTTCTGCTGCCAACTAACCGTATGTAGGAATTCGTGTTTGCTTTCTACTAATCACATGTACCGTTTTATTTATTTAATTATTATCTGCACATTACATATACATATGCACACACACATATTATAGATGGGCATAGAACGCGAATAGGCGATTACAAATGAAAGAAAAAAAAAACAAGGCTATTCTTTTGAAAATTCAAAAGGTAATTTTTGTTTTTTGCGATGCTGTCAAAAGTTGACACCAACATTTTTAGAATTTTAATCGAGAGATTCAAAGTGAAGAAACACATTTAAATGCATTACGTGGTAAATACAAGACATTAGCATCTGATTTAAATAGTGAACGAACGTCAACAAACAGAAACTATGATCAATAAAATTCAAGTAAAAAAAAGAAAAAATAATCTATCTTATTTTTATTAATTTTGCTAATAATTACTTTTTTAGGTTGAACTTGAACAATTACAAGAACAAATTGAAAAACGAAAAGAACATTTGAGTATTTTAATACATCAACGTCAAGAATTAGATCAAGCATCTCAACGTTTAATTGTTTGGTATGAAGATAAACAACGTTTAGTTTCACCTGATCAAATGATTCCATTAAAAATCAATGAAATTGAACGAATACAAAAGAAATTTAATGTTAAAATAACTATAGAATATTTTATTAATCAAAAAAAAAACAAAGATTTTTTTTTATTTAGAATACATTAAATGAATTAAAATTTTAACGAATAACATTAGATAATATTATTAAATTAAGTGAAAAAGTTAAACAAGGTTATTCACGTGAAGGTCAAAATGATGTTAATCTTCATATGGATGGTTAGTAATACATTAGAATAATAATTTTCATTTCTTTTTTTTTTGTTCATAGAATTACTTCGTAAATTAAATTCTTTGGAAGAATCAATACATGATCGTAATCGACAATTAAATGGTGCTAATGAACAACGACGAGAATTTGATAGAATTATGAGTAAACTTAGTGAATGGATTAAAACTATTGAACAACAAATTAAAGATCCATTAACTAATGATCTTCAACAAACTACTAATAGTCTCAAAGAAAAAAATAAAAGTATACAAGTAAGAAGAAGTTTTATTATCGATTTTTTAATAGGAAAACCATCATTATGAGATAGTGTGCTATTTTAATCAATTACAACTAGGATTTCACAATTATCAGTCGAATAGAATATTTGCTATACTGAAGTAGTGATGTAACCAGAAGGGTTCAGTGCCTTGACCATATCTGTAGAGGGAACTCAAGCCTCATTTTAAACTGAAGTGAAAGATATTGAGGAAACATTTCCAAGTATCAAATCGCTTTTCTACTGAGACGAAGTTCATTTTGATGAGTAATAAGAAAGTTTAAAATGATTTGGCTTTTCGAGCCTTCATTCTTGAGATATCGAAATTTTACTGAATTCTTCAACAGCAAGCTGTGATCACATGGAAAATCGACTGCAAACTTTGCAAAACAAAATTCTTAATGAGACTTGTTGATTATACAAGTCTCATTAAGAATTTTGTTCGTGCAAAGTTTGTAGTCGAAAGTCAATTTTTCACATGATCATAGCTTTTTATTTAAAAACTCAATAAAATTTCAATATTCTTGAGAACGAAGGCGAGGAAGATCAAACCATCCTAGATTTTTTTTTAATACAGTCTATCACTTATCAAATGAATATCTTCTCGGTCGAAAAGTGATTTGATATCTGAAGAGATTCTCTCTAGCGCTCATTTTAAATATATTTTGAGAAACCTTTCCTATTGAATTGTTGAGATTAAAAACGTCGTATATTTTAGTACTTAAACAAAACAATATTATACATATATATACTGAAATCTTTAATCTTAAGCTTCTAATTAACTCCTAAAAAGTTTGATTGTCAATTCTTTTTGTTTTTTTGTAAGGCATTACTTGAATCAACAAAAGATCGTACGAATGAATTTGATGATTTAACACGTATTTATATGATTGTTTCATCAACATTGAATGATACTGATCGAATAACATTAGATGAAAAATATACTTTACTTCAAGAAAAATATAATCGTTTATTAGATAATCTTACACAACGTCTTACATTACTTGATGAAGCAAATCGTAAGTTTAATCGTTGTTTTGTTTTTTGTCTAATTTCTTCTTTTAATTATCATTGAAGGTGAACGAGATGAATTTGATAAACAAAATGAATATGTTCAAAATCTTTATCAACAATTACAAAATGATTTTACAAAATTAAAACAACAATCATCATTTATTGATGATAATCGTCATTATGATTTATTATCAATTGAAAAACATTTAGAACAATTTAAACAATTCTTAAAACGTCTTGATGAAACAAATAATAATTTAAAAGAATTAACACGTTTACAACGTTTATTAACTAGTAAAGGACATCGAATTGATTTTCGTACAGGTGGTGAATTAAATGCTAATTTAAAAAATCTTCAAGAACAAATTCATAATGAAATTGAAAGAATGGAAAAAGCTTTACAAACAGAAAATGATTTTTATCATTTAGAAAAAGAACTTGAATCATATTTACAAATTTCATCTGAACATTTAAAATCAGCTCAATATTAACAAGATAAAGGAATTGCTTATCACGTTAGATTTTTTTGTTTTGACAGGTTATGTCATTTTAAGTAATAAAAAAAAATCGAACTTTTTTTTTGCAAAGTATTTCTTTGAATTTAATGATTATTTTTTTAGACTGTTTTCGATCGTTTACAACAAAATGAACAAGGATTAAATAAATTAATTTAACTTGCTGAACGTCTTAAACCTGAACTATCACGTTCACAATATGAACAATTACAAAAAAAAATTGAACAACGTCAAGAATATCTTCAAACACTTATAAAAATATGTCAACAAGCACATGGTGAACATGAACATAAAGTTAAAACACAAAATAAACTTAAAGAAGAATTAATTGCTATTAATGATTGGTTTAAAAGACTTATACAAGAATTAACACAACCAATTGATCTTAATTTATCATTAAATAATGTTAATGATATTCAAGATTCAATGGCAGTCAGTTTTTTTTTTGTATAAAACTGTAATTAAATATCAAATTATTTAGCAACTTAATGTATCGATTGATCAACGTT
>CAJNOL010005184.1:0-12414 GCA_905250125.1 Rotaria sordida
AATTGGGATTATCATTATACAGTAGATAAAATAGCTAGCCATCGAATGGATTACAAATGTGGTTCAGCTAAATATGGTCGTTGAGTTCTCTAATCTTTGACCATAATTAAATAAAGAACAAAACATATGTCGTAGAATAGTGCCTTTTTTGTCTTGTTTTTTCTTGGAAAGTGAGGAGGACAAAAAAAAACGAATTTCAACATATGTATGTGATTATTATTTGGTTTTTTTATGCTTCATTGATTCCTTAGATGGATTTATCAAAGGATAAATAAAGTTTTTGTTGAACAAAATAAAAATCTTAAATTTTGAAATAAATCTCTAGAAAGTCTTCTTTATCTTTTAATTAGAGTGATTCATCTTGGTTTCAACATTTTAATACAGAATTAAGTGAAGAAACAATATTAGCTTATTTTTATCAAATAGGAAATCCATTTTATAATCGATTGAGTTTAAATGAACAAATTTATATGAAAAGTCTTCGAAAAATTGAAGCAATAGTACAATCAAATCAATTTATTTTATTGAAATTTTTCTTTGTTTCTGATAGTTAAATGCAATCGGAATTAAATCTAGACTTATAAACCGACAAGATCTAGCCTTGTATATATTATTCGAAAACATTTTCGTGAAGAACCAAATGAAAGATAAGTATTATCCTTGTGAAACATTTTTTTTATGTTAAAGAATATATGATGTTGGTTAACTCGATGTTCTATTTGGAGTAATAAAGTATCGAATCGATATGATGGTTGCATATTATGAGTATAATGTATTTCAGAATAGTTTTTTAAAAATTTCTTAACTATATATATGGGCGTGGCCAACCATAGGATGCCCCGACCCTTATTTGCTTATACAGCTTCACACAGGTGTCGAAAAAGTTTGATTTTTTTATCAGTTGTAGTACATATGTGATGCTGTCGATCTGTCATAGCTAGGCCCCTACATGTCATTGATCCAAAGAATTACCCTCTGTTCCGTTTCAACTGGTTTTATCGAACTATTCCACATATGATTTGTGAACATTTACTATTTTTTTAACAAAAGATGTAAATCAAGATAAAGCCACTAGCAACGACAGAGTTTTGGTATGAAATGATTGTTCAAAAGTAACTACTTTCCATGCTTTTTATTTACGGACTGGATGTTTATTTAAGTTCATATTACATAGAGCAGAAACAACTTTTGTAATTCTAGTCATCTTGTGAAAATCATCGATATCTCCTCTGTAAACACCACCAAGGATACCATAGGTTTTAAGACGTTGATTAATATTTTCAATTGCTGCTCTAGCGCTATTAATTTCATAATTGAACTCCTTATCTTCGTTGGTTAATTCACGTCCATGAGGTTTCTTTCTAGGAGTCACCACATATTCTTCACCAATATATCCTTTGTCGCCAATAATTTGCACGGAGTCATTTACATGTTCTAACAGACCTGACTCTCTTAGAATTGTAATATCGTGCACACTTCCATGATAACAGTCGGATACATGCACTATTTGATGATGAAAATCGCAAGCTACTTGTACTTTAAAAGCATAATTTGTTGGACTTTTTCCATGGTAATATGCTCGACGCTGCTCTGCTTCATATGGTTCAGGAATTGCAATGCAAGTCGAATCAACTATTAATTTATGATGTTGTTGAGGTCCATGTAGTGTTCTTCTATTACCTATGTCAGCAGGTATTGAAATTAATTCTGGATATACACATGCATGTAAAATGTTCACGACCTCTGACAAGAAATAGTTAACTGTTGATCGATTTAAATTCAATTCACTACTAATATATCGTTCAGAATGATAATGCTTTAAGTACCATAACGTCACCACTAGTAAATTCATAGGAGATAAAAGTGGTGTGTTCGCATTATTTGATTGTTCCTTGGTTCTATGCAAGCAATAATCTATAAGTGCTTGTTCACACATCGAATACAACTGATGCACTTGTTCGATATCATGTCCTGTGTGTTGTTTACATGATTCATCGCTGCATCTCCATTCTGACCATGGACGTTGTTCTACAAAACATGAGCAAATATAATCAAATGTGAAGTGCAAATCTAAATCAAATCAATGAATTTTACTCACCATCATTTAGAGTTCGAAACTGTTGAATAGCAGCGTGTTTTTCTTCCACTTTCTGTGGTTTGTCTTCAAGTTCAGACGAACAATAAATACAATTGTTATGATGTCGATGATAATTCGCGTACAATCCGGATTTTCCCGAACCGGTGCATGTCCATGTTAACATCGAATGACAATTTTCACAGTATTTTCTACGATCAGCAGTGGCAGATCGGCATTGAGAACAACTCCACTCAATTTGTAAAGAAAACATATTCCAAATATGTAATATTTGTACTTGTTAGCTTTTCGTATGTTATCCAAAGTCTCCTGCACACGTTTTATCCGTAAGCGGGAAGATAACTACAGAAAAGTGTTTGGTCTGTATATGGTCTGAGGTATCACACGTAAAAGGAAAACTGCCTATCTGAATAATATAACTTGCAATATGGGAAATGATAGTTGAGATGTAGGTAGTTCAGGGTTTAGTGATGATAATAATAAAATATAGCCATGGACAAAAGGAAAAGGACAAGATCATAGAAGTAGGAGTAATAATAAGAGAGAGGAAAAAATAAGGTTTATGATAAGTGAGGGGAAGAGAGAGAAAAGAGACGTTGTTCAGAAGGATGAACTATAACAACAAGATAATCAACTATTCACTAGATAGAAAAACGATCAACTGACCTGGAGAAAAACTTGTTCATAAAGTTGAACGAGAGAGAGACAGAACGAAAAAAGAAAAATCAAATTATAGAACGAACGAAAGAGAAAATCCAATTAACTACAGAACGAAAAGGAAGACGCTGACAAATGAAAAAAAAGAAGAAAACCAATTGAACTTCGTTCAATTAAGTTAGCGTCGACATAGTGTCATCTGTTGACGCTAACAGTACTCGAACGAAGAGTATTAAAGAAAGAGAAGAAAAAATAAGCGCGAAGAGAATAAAGTTGTGGTTAGAAAAAGGATAGAGCGATTGAAACGCTAGATACAGTAGAATGAGTGAAAACTTATGGTACACGAAATTTACACTGGAAAGAAAAAGAAAAAAATCATTTGTCTCGTGTGCCAGTTAGACGACGATGAGCGTCCACGTAAGCATCATATGTGAATCATGAGAAACATGCATCAAAAGGAAATTAAGTAAAGAAAAATATAACTAGTTACAGTGATGCATATTAACAAATTACACGTGGAAAAGTTCGATAAAACCAGTTGAAACGGAACAGAGGGTAATTCTTTGGATCAATGACATGTAGGGGCCTAGCTATGACACATCGACAGCATCACATATGTACTACAACCAAGGGGGAAACGGCGGACTTGAAGTAGAAAAGTACGTCAAAGTACGTCAAAGTAGACTACTTGAAGTAGCTCAAAGTACCACCCAAGTAGCCCAAAGTAGGAACAAGTAGCTTAAAGTAACTTCAAATAACTTCAGGTAAATTTGAAGTTGAAAAATACTTCAAAGTAAGCTACTTCAAGTAGCTGAAAGTAACTTGAAGTAGCTTAAAGTAGCTCAAAGTAACTTCAAGTCCAAAAGTCCGCCGTTTCCCCCTTGACTACAACTGATAAAAATATCAAACTTTTTCGACACCTGTGTGAAGCTGTATAAGCAAATAAGGGTCGGGGCATCCTATGGTTGGCCACGCCCATATATATATATATATATATATATGTAAAAGCAACATTTTTCATGACAAATTGGGTCATACTTGAGATCCATTCGTAATGAGTGACATAAAAGACGGGTTTTGCCAGATTTATGTTTTCTTCGACATAAGCTCATAAAATAATACAATTTTCATGATAAACACTTTATTAGAACGATAAAAGATAGAAATGAATGATTTGGAATTGGAATCAGAATCAACGATTTCATATTATATAGAGAACATGAAGACAAACAATTCCGATACAATGCTGGAATTGGAAGATCTGACTTTAACCTAAATATAATTTTCTTTGCAGATGTCCCATCATATATCATCCTTTGTAATATGACTCATTTTTCAAAAAATAGCTCACGATAAGTAACTCTTGAACTTTATACAAATAAAATAGCAATATAACTACGAACAAGTCAAATTAACTGTAAATTCAATTTTTATGGTATTCAAGACGAATGAGTCATTTTAGAATCATTCTGCATGTCCACAGTGAAATGACGTTGCTCACATTGAACTACACCGTTGTTATAATTAGCACCTACAGAAATTGTTTTCATTGTTGTCTCAACACTAAATCTATTGAATGAGTGCTGGAGATAAAGGATTAAGCAAGATTTAGCATCGCAGTATAATAACATTTCATTTTTCAAGTTGTGTCGTATATTCAGAAAATCAAGAATGTGATAAATTTTGAAACTAATAAACGTCTTCATCTTATGTAGAGATGAACATGGAAATGTGATATTACTGTGACAGATAAGATTTTTCCCACGACGTATGAGGAGACTTGAGAAAGTAATGCATCTATATCAGAATCGAGATCGATCCATTTCGGTTGAACTTTTAAAATCAATCGATTGTCAAACCAGCTTTTTGTCAATTTTAAAGGTACTGAAGCTAGTCTATTTTATTCTTCATCAAAATTCTAGCTCTAAGTTTTGAACTCACTCTTTTTCATAGTACAATAATGACCACGGATTAGAGTGAATATATTGATTATGGTCACGAAAAGTTAGCTAGTCATTAGATGTTTCCAAATTTCGAGCTCACTTTTTCGACTACTTTTATGTTAAAAAATCATTTCAATTTAAAATTATACTGAAGATGTTTTATATTACAGTTTGCATGGTATTACATTGAAAAATTTATTTTATTTGAGAGCTCGCTATTGGAATACTATTGAATCTGATTGCAAATAAAAACTTATATCTTGGTTCTTAATCATTGAAATTCAAATTTGTATTCTTTTTTATTAAATACTATAATAATGATCTTGAGTTTATATTAATTTGTGATATTTGACAAATCAATTTTTAATCGATTGATAAATCTTCAATTTTTTATTCATTTTTTTGTTTTGTTAACTGCTATTCAACATTTAGGCAAAACTTTCAATGAAGATGATAATTCATATCAAAGAAAATAATCTATTCATTTTAATAGAATTATTTCCTAATTATCATGATTGTTTTTGATTATGAATATCATCTAGAACAACTATACAACATGTAATACCTCGTTCAACAACAAATAACGAAACTGTCGCAATTACTAATGGAGATGCTGATCTTTCACCTATCTATTTTAAAGAAAAAGAAGAAGAGTGTACACCATCTGATTTACAGTTAAATATAAGCGAGTGACCTATGGTTGAAGTTAAGAGACAAAAAACTCAAAAATAGAATTGCGCCTTTTTTTTTCTCTATTGTTGTATATTCAATGGAAAAAGAAAACATGTTCAATATGATATTTGTTTATTGTTAATAGATGAGATGTTCATAAATAAGATTGAAGAATAACAAAAGACTAAAAATTCTAAATGTTTTAATTTTTTTAATTGCATATAAATATTTCAAACGAATTGAATGCAAAATTTTTATTTTATTCTCGTAATTAATGTTGTAAGTAAGAGAGGACTCATTCATAGAACAAAATAAAAATCATTCTTTCATATCTTGATAGTGTTGTGATTTTATATTCATTCTTCTTCAAATTTCAATATTCACAAAGTCTTTTTTTTTTCGTATTCCGTAAACTATAAATGAGAGTCATAAGAACTTTACTAGAAAATTTGTGAATGATTGTTTGTTTATTCTGAATATTTACTATGTTTAACCTTAAGAAAGAATGTTTAAAAGTAAACTATTTAAAATTTTTATAAAATTTATTCTCCATATTTTATTCTACTAACAATTCTATATTACCTTCATTACTCATGTACATGTGTATCGTAGGTTAGTAGTAGTCCATTTGATTTTTTACTTACACTTCGTCAAACAATTTCATAAACAATTAATATTATTGAAAAATCATCTTCATTTTTTGGTCTTGTTTGATATGTTAGTGTTGCATCTGATCACCCTGAAGTAAAACATGTTATACAAATATTTACAACAATAGCTAGAGTATAATTTGATCGTACAAATCGAGCTGTTATAATAGGAATGGGAAATATAGCATTTTGATTGTTCTCAAAATTCTCCTTTCATCTATTGAAGCTTTAGCTAAAACAGATATTACTGATGTAGTAGTGCTGGATAGATTTCATCAAAGTTGTATACGATATGTGATACTTGTCAGTCGACGTGGACTAATCTAAGTATTATCATCTATTATAAAAGAACTTCGTGAACTTATTTAAGCAAAGATTTTAATCGAAAGGATGAAAATATGATTGATAAATTAGAACGACCAAGAAAAAGATTTACCGAGTTAATGTTTAAAATAGTCCGAGCAAGTTTGTATTTTTGAAATTTATTATTTTATCTAGAATAATCAAAAGATAATACTGAACAATTTTTCATATTTATAATTTTTTGGCATCGTCGAAAAAACAATTGTTGAAAATGTTCATTTCAAATATACAAAACCTGTAGCTAGTTATGTCTTTTCTAATGAAAATCTATTCACATCTAACAAAAATGGAACTAAAGAAACAAAATCATATGGTCTTGTCATTAAAACTATAGATTATTATGATATCCAAGTAACAATGAAGAGAAGCTTGTTTTTTTTTCTCATCGAGCTCGAAAATTCATATATTTAATAATCAAAAATGCAGCAGAGTGAGACGGATTATTTCTAATAGAAAGGTTAGAAATGAACAAGATGATTATAATCCAAGTAAAACGTTTAGAGTAGCTATCATGGGTGAGTGAATATGAATGTCATCATGTATGTGAGAGACAGTATGGTCGAACCTAGACGTCATCTTCCTCTATACTATGTGATCTTGAATAAATTATTTAGGACTAGGATGTTGGTTCATTTATTGAATAATATGCTTACTACGTTGTTCCATTTATCTTTGTAATATGTTTTGCTGACATGTTGCTTGTGTTTATATAGTAATTTCTAGTGGATATTTCTATGTCAATTGATCATAGACTAACCGATTTTGAGAAGTCTGACGAAAAAAAGATTCATCATTTGGTAAAGAAATTCTAATCATGTGTAAATTGATCATTTTCTTTCGACACTTCTTTCATTCTTAGAATCTTTCGAATCGACATGAAACAAACGTTTGAATTTTCTAATCTGTTGGTGTACTATGACAAATTTGACATTTTGGATCAATAAGTTCAATATCATTAATTAATAAATTTTCCACAGTTATCAGATTGGTCATCATGAGCACTAACAAATTTGCATGTTGCATCTGGATATGCATCCACTACATAACAATCTACTAGAAAATTGTAAATACATGACTATATAAAAAACTTAGAAAAAAAATATTCCAGCAAGTTCTGTACCATTGACAAGTATCACAATATAATTGTTCGATGTTATTATTAATAATAAGAATTCGTTTATATAATTTCGAAAAATATTTTGAGCAATTCTAAAATAGATAGGCCAATGAATTATAAAGAATAGATACTTTTCTTTTTAAGCTGAAAATCTTATTCACTTTGTTTTTTTGTGGTGAAGTTCATCCAAAAAAAAAATCAACGTCTAATTTAAACCATCTATAAGTTTTTTTATGTAAGTTAATATTTGTGTTTCAGTGTCGGTTGCTGTATCATATTCATCAATACCACAAATACATAAAGTATTGTAACTTTTTTAACCTGACAATACCTTAAATTTAACATTAAAAATGAAAAAATGAATAAGAAACTGTTTGATTCTAGCGAGTAAGAGAACATCAACACTTAATAAAGATCTAATAAAAGATTTCGAACAACAAAATAATAATGTTGCTAGCACATTTCGTGCGGGATTAAATTGTGAAACATGATGTAGCTGCTGTTGTTAATCACAAGGAGATTGTTTTATTCAGTCTAATTTAGAAGAGATCTCCTCACCATTCTGTTACTTGATGCTTGAGAAATACAACAAGGAAGTAGTTAACTAGACAGTATCGAGACATAGTGTTTGATTATATATCAACAAAAGCATACCACTATCTGTGATAAAACGGAGAGACAAATAAGTTTATAGCAGCTATATTTTTAAGGTTTCTTCACCATGATAATAACGAGCAAGAATTTCAAAAACACATTTGTGTAGCTAAAGTCATTCTCTATCGGAATTAGTATGCTCGAAGACCTTAACGAAACCACTTGAATAAGGATTTGTAGAAAATCAAGACGTTCAAAGCGAGATTTCTCGTATCTATCAGAAGCTTTTGAGAAAAACTATTATTGGATAGAACAAAATGAGACGTCTCTGACTTCTCCATGAACGTCCTTCATCGGACTGCCTTTCGCGTTTTGAAGGAAGTACATGGAAAGTTTGGGTGACGCCCTATTTTTCTCTATCAAATAAAATTTTTTCGAAGATCTTAATCGAAGCAGTTTTGTTGAAGTCTTCGAACCTACTACTGCTTATAGAGAATTGGTTCAGCTACACAAATGTTTTATATTTCAACGTTCATCTTAGATCGTGTTTTACCAAAAATATGATATCAGATATAATAGATGAATCATTTCTTACATGTTTTCATCCGATTTTGATTTATTGAGCGTTGATGGTGTCTTTGATCAATGATTTAAAGCTTTCTCAATTTCTTCTGGCGATCAATTAAAAACTTGTGGGTTTAACCGCTTTGTCCGCAGTCGCTGCAGCCGATTCTTCGATTTTTGAATTTTATAAATCTGAAGATAAGTTGAATAAAAATGTATTTTATTTCCTATGTCATTTTGTACTGTGATTTCAAAATAAGATAATGCAAAATAAAAGATGAGTCGTTCATTTGTCACAAATTTGCATTATTTTCTTCTTTCTATGATTGAAGAAGATTCTTCCGAAAAGTGGATTAATCATCGAAAGTAAACACAAAAGGATAATAACATATTAAATTTTCTGTGTTGAGTAAAAAAAACATACGGCTTTTTGTATCAGCCGCAAAGACGAACCTAATTTCATGATTGCAATCCAAAAGACAATTCAACGAACTTACGTTCTTGAATGGATTGCATAAATGTCGAAGAAGAATTCAAATGATGAATAGTTTTCATGAACTAATCCTAAATAGAAACAATGAGATAAATGAATTCGGAATTGAAAAAATATTGTTAAATTCTTTTAGAAAATAGATCATATCAATCGAAATAGAGCGAAGAAAAATTCAACTTGAAACAATGATATGTTTTTCGAGTGAGACGATATTCATTTGATGAGTAATAGAAAAATTTAGAATGACTTTGCTTTTTGAATGTTCGTTGTTTTTTCAAGAGAAATCTTTAGTCCTACTCAGGTCACATGAAAAATCGACTTTCGAATTCAAAGCTTGTATGAACATCAGATTAATTCTTTGAATCAGTTGTAACTTTTCTGGTTCTTTTTTTCTATTCTGAGATATTTAATATTCGAAATTTTCTATACTAACGATTTTGAAGAACTTTATTCGCACAAAGTTTGAAGTCGAAATTCTATTTTCTAGATAGTCTGAGAGAAGTTACATGTTTTTATGCTGAAACATCCAGTAAAATTTTGATATGTGGAGAACGAATGTTCGAAACAACTATACTTCATCAGTCAACTTTTTTCATATTACCATCTGACGTTTGTCTTTTGATAAATGGGAAATTTTGTGATAAGATTTTATTTAAAAATTGATCTCGTTTTTTAAAATATCTAAACTAAAACGCACGAAAAATTTCGATGATGTGTTGAATAATGTTTAGTGATCAACTTTGTTGAAGAATTATATTCTACTTTCACAGATTGCGACTGCTCAAAATGAAGCAAAAAGTTTCACGATGACATCACTTTAAGCCTTTTTTTCTTCGTTAAAATTTGTAAACATCAGAAGATTTTCTTCAATAATAGTAAAACATTTGAAGTTCTTTTCTCGAAGAATACTGAGATTTTCTTTGAGATAACTGTCAAGTACTTTCTACAAAATTCCTTATCTAATTACATATTTATATAGCAGAAGAAAGACTGAAAATCTGTTGCATCACTAATTTAGACAAATTATGAATGATGATAATATTGATTTTGTTCTATACAAACATTAATTAATTCAAGTTTAATTCAGTAATACATAAAGGAATAATTCGTATCAAATCTTTTATGCCCTATATTGTTTTGATAACTTTAGAAATGATTATAGAATTCTATTCAATTATTTGCATTGTTCATCTATTAAATTTTCATTTGGACATCAGCAAAGTTAGTTTTAAATTACTTTAAAAGTAAATCAGTAGAAGTCACTTTTTCCTTTTCTTGTAGCTTCACACATTGAGCTAATTAATAGTTCTTATTTCGTTCGTTTTTCTCATGATTTGATATATCATTAAAGTCAAAACAAAGAAAAAACCAATTAGAATATTTGATCATCTTACTATTTCATAAGCTGAATAAAACAAACTTAAAATATTAATTATTCAAAATGTAATCAATATCAATAGATAGACAACAAGAAAGAATAGATAACATATTTGATAAACATACTCATCATTGAGTAAATATCAACCTAGCTGAGTTAAATAATCTTTCTACCGAAACATTTATCTCTGGTATAACATATTCTCTTCTGACTACTACTGATACTAATGAGATATCACGACGAGTTTCACTAGTAGATCAGACCTTTATGAGTACACGCATTTTCCGATTCTTTTCAGTTGTTAAATGAGTTTAATGATATATTCATTCGTTTACGTGAATTATAGAGTGAATGAAAAAGTTCGACTTAATCGTTTCTTTTCTTTATGAGAAGACCACTAAAATTTCAACATATTTATATATTTACTCAATATTAATTAATTTAAAAAAATACAGGAAAATTTTCAAACCGTTTAAGTACTAAATCTAATAAATTTAGACAACTAGTTCAATGTCAACCTGAATCAGTGTCTGAATTTTCAAATAATGTCTCAATAAGTGAAGACTAAAATCAAAATTGTACATTACAAAAATTGCTTTAACTAACTGATAAAGTATATAGATTTTATTATTTCCATGATGATGAGTACTATTTGATAATGTTGAGATCGATGATAATGAAGACATTGAATCAATAAAATAAGATTTTGAACTATAACTATTAGTATTTATATTTCCATTAATAACATGAAATATATGTTGACGTGTTTAATCTTCAATCTCTTTTATAAGAAAAATTTTACTTAAATTAAAATGGAGATTGTGTTAGTACAGCTCGTTAAGGACTAAAATATAGAATCCATGAGAAATTAAATTTTATCCGTTTTTGCTTTTAAAGTTACTATGATTTTCATATTTTTTTTTGCATCCTTAAGTTCCTTTGCTACTTTTGGATGAGTTTCCCTCATCATCCCAAGAAAAGGATGTGAGTGTGAGCACCAATCTAGAGAAAACTATTCCAGAATTGAATCTTATCATATCTAAAAACGTCTTCAGTATTTTTTTATTATTTATACGCTTAAAGTCATAGAATATTTAACTATAACTTTCAGTTGCAGTTGGAACCACCGGTTTTTCTCATAGTTGCTACTATTAAAGTGAAAGTCTATAATGACCACATTCATAAATGATCACCAGCAAGATGCCTTGAGAAAATGTGAAATAAATTCTAATGAGAATATTATGAATACGAATCTGACAAACTTCCAAATTTTCGTCTCACATATCTTTAAAAACTTACATTCACTCTATTTTTCTTCAAAAAAGATGTGAGTTCCACACCCACAAAAACAAAAACAATCAATAATAGTATCATCAATTGTTAATGATAATGGATTAATATCAAATAAACTTTGAATATCCCCTAATTGAATAAGTATAATATGTTTTTATACCGAATGTTTTCCACATATGCTCAAGACAATCGAAGAAAAGAATAAACGAATTAAATGTGTTTGTATTATTGTTAATTCTTGTGAAAGTGCAATAAATTGAAATTTTTCTATATAATCACGATGTGCATCAAGGAATTCAGACTAAAATTTAACAACAATATACTTAATACTGTCGGAATCGTTTTCTTACTCGACAATTATCAATACGGTTAATCCACTGAATTAATTAATAATTGATAATCAATATATGCTGTTGATATAGATTTAAGTAAACGTTGAATAGGTCATATCATGATAATGCAACAAAATATTGTTTACCTAATTGAGTTTTATGTTTACGAATCTAATTGAAAATAGTTTTTATTTTGTTACATTATCTATTCAATGAAATAAAAGTACCTTATGATAAGTATAACAACGAGTATTCATTTTTTT
>CAJNOL010005186.1:0-12409 GCA_905250125.1 Rotaria sordida
GGTTTTTCGATGGGTTTTGAGGGTTTTACAACGGTTTTTCTGAAGACCCCTGCATCAAAAAATTTTTTTTTCGAAAACTTCAGTTATTGAAATCAATAGAGAGTGAAGAAGGTGAAACTGAAGAGGATGATGCTTACGAGCCAGGTGGTGATGACTGAGCATGAACCCGCGAATTTCGTTGTATGTTTTTTTATACAATAAACACAAGAATAAGTCATTAATTTTCTTTTGCCTACTCGGCAACAGAAAATTGAATGTTTTGTTTCGTAATATCTGATTCAAAACACTAGTTTCATTATACATATTAAATTCAAGTAATTTTTATAGATTTTTTCAAAAACCAGTGGTTTTTGATGGTTTTTCGTGAGACCAACGCTTATACGTAAAAAAAAAACTACGTCACACATATCTCTCCATGTGCTCATACGATTCGCCATAGTCGATAACCTATAATAAACTGCCTTCTTGTTTATTCACTACCATTTTTAAACGAAAAAATCGCGATAATCAAAGAAAAAATTGTTTTGTGTTTTTCTCGAAACTGTTTTTTTTCGTTTTCTTTGACTGTGTGTCAAAGATTTCTCCGCCATTTTAAATGTTAGAATGCTCGGGGAGGTTTTAAAATGAAGGTAAATATCAGTGCTACAACCTAACAAAGCCAGAATTTTTGTTTTCAATTTATTTGTTTACAAAAAACTCGAGTTTTCTAAAAAATTGATCTAGGTTTTTCGAAAAAACTGTCTAAAAAAATTAATTTTTTTTTTTTCAAAAATCCGGCTTTGTTAGGTTGTAGGGGCAGGTCTTCTCTACATTTTGACACCATCCCGAGGTCCGTATCACTAAAATTGAAAACAAAATCTTTGACACACAGACACCTACTTTTGACCCTTGATGTTACAATAACTCGCGAAAAACTCAATATTATGAGCTCAAATTTTTACTGAGAACTATCAATGGTCAGATACATATTCAATAAAAATTTCAGTAAGATTGAGTGTTCTGGGAAAAAAAAAATTTAGAGGGGTGGGGGGCCCTTAATAGCTCATTTGAAATCGAGATAAACCAATAAGGACATAGTGTTTTTACCAACGAGTGCAATGATCTTAGGATGTACTGAATCAAATGAAGAAGATTCAATTCTATTATTATCGTCAACTTTATTGTAGTATCATTCTTTATCTCTTCCATTATTTTGAGCAACTCAGAAAGCTGCAGCAATACGATTGACAAAGATGTTGAGCTCTTCGTTTCATTAATGAAAAGAAAATAGTCAAAGAAAGATATAATTAAGATATTTCTTTTATTTATACTGATACTATTCGCAATGCATGATATTATTTGATGTTCTCTTAGTTAATTTGTCAGAAAATAACTAGCGATTCCTTTAAATTTGATATTTTATCAAGTTTTTCCTATTTGAATTGTACCAATAGTGGATAATTAATGTATCATTTACGCATAAATGAGCTACATACAAGATTGATAAGTATCTTACAGAAAGTCTTATGAAAAAAGATAAAAGAAATATATATATCGGCTTGTCCAAGCGTAACGCGATGACGTTTTGTCCACACCGTCTTCGGATTTTCTCAGCAACGAAATCCCTTAGAAATTTCATTCTTTCGTCGGAAGATGTGTCTCCTTAGATACTCTTGGAATCCGGTAAATTGGAGATTATTTATTTAACCATTCTGAAAATCATAGCAAAAAGCTTGTTAGCGCAGCTCCAAAGGAGCTGAAATGTGGAACTCACGTATATCCTTTAGACTTGTTATCCTAATATGTCATCTGTAAACTGAAAGATTTCTGTTGATTAAAATGATTCTTATAACTCATCACTGACATAAACAATATTTTATTATTTATTTGTACATTTAAAACTGCGACTATCTTTTTCGTTTGAGCGCGCCCGATTTTTTTTATTAGTGTTGATATATAATCGATAATAATCATTTTTTTTTTGTTTTTTTTTTTTATTTAAAATCTTTTCATCATCAATTACTTCATAAATACGAGTCTCACAATAATGCACTTAATATGCATTAGCCATTCTTACAATACTTTTATACATCTCAATTAATTTATCAATAATGATATTGTTTCCTTCTGACACTAATAAAAAGATCGAATCATATTTCCTGTATTGATTATATCATCGGTACGACAGATTAATACCTATTATCACTATTCACCGTTGATTTTTAGCATACAAGTTTAAATTCTTAAAAAAGCCAACGATTATACTATTAAGAATTTTGTTAAGTGCATGTTAGTTTTTTCAAATAATTATGAAAACATTATAATAGTGTATAGCAGTCAAATTCATATTCTTCAAACCGTTCAAGCTTTTTTCAATTGTTAAGTAAAGCTTAAGTTTTTTGTGTGCAGTTGCTGAGGTCTGTAATGAGGGGGGAGGGGGGGGGGGTATGTCTGTAATATTCTCTTTCTTCGTTGCTAAGTGTCTGTAATGGGAGGGTGGGGAGCCGTCAAACCTCGAACTTAAAACTTACACTCACTATTTTTTCTTCGAAAATATATGTGAGTTCCACAAAATATACAGCGTTACGCGATGATGAACAAGAGACAAAAATTGGGGGGTGTTATATTTGTTCTTTGTTTTTCTCTAAATGTATATGATTCTGAACAAAATATTTTACAATAGATTTGTAGAAGACACTTTGGGGTATTAGTGTGAGAAATGCTTTTTTGAAAAAGGTCTTTGATTAGTAGTGAAACTTTGGTCACATTAACGTTGCGCGATGACGATTTCGTTACGCGATGACGAAAACCAAAAAAATAAAATCATATTCCTGCTATTAAGATATCCACAGTATTGAATAAATGCAAGTTAACTTTCGTCTTCTGAAAACTACAAGTAGCTTTTACCCATTTTCTTCCTAACTATATTGGATAATAGTGTCGATAGTTAGATCTGATTTTTCAAACTATTGGTATTAGAGTTGACGCGTTACGTGGACAAGCCGATATATAAACGATGGTACGTGTTTCGTTCTGTTGTATTGCATCTTATTCCAAAGCAATCAAGACGAAATTCGGTAGTTTTCGAAATAAATATAAACTAATCTTTTTGAACTCAAAAATAAATTGTCATGAAACGATAACAGAGGACAAAGTGAATATTGTGCGCTTTAGATCTAACAAAAAAATGTTTTTAATCATACACATTATCTTAATAAGTTAAAATAAAAAGAGAGCTCACTAGCATAGACTCAATTACTATTTGTACGATTAAAAAATTAAAAACATTCTTAAAGATCAAGATTTTAACTATCCATATGAATTTAGGAATATCTATATAATTTCTAATCGTTACACCCAACATCCTTTGATACTTTTATTAATTAGTGGTATTGAAATTAGGATAAATTGAAATCTTCTTCCCTGGTTAGTGTGTATTTACTGAATGTGGCTCAAAAACAAATGACGAACACTAAACCAATCCATTACACCAGACCACACATTATTAACCTTTTTTTCCTCATACTTTTGAAAAAAATGTTCATTTCGTTTCAGCTAAACTTTAATTAAAGAATAAATATAAAATATTTTTTCGGAAATTTCTTTCGAAAAAGAAATAAAAGTACGAATTATTTCATTTTAATTTTAATTTTTTGAAAACTATAATAGCTACAAAAAGTGGAGATCTTTATTTGTTCTAAATGAAATTGAAATTATTTGAATAGATTTGTTTTTATTCGATTTAAAAATAAATAAAATAATTCCATTTTTTTACTTTCATTTTAATTTAAATGAAATGTAATGTAATTTTATTGTAAATTAATAAAATTAAACAAATCAGAATAATTAGATTTCAAAATATGTACGAAAAAAAATTTAATATAAATTTTCAATATTTAAGAAAAAAAAATCACAAAAGCCCTCCTTATTATAATACAAGTTTACTTTTTTTTGAACATTCTATATCACAAGACAATGAGCTACAGATTCAAAATAAGTTTCACTAGAACATAGAAATCTCCTTAGAGGGTATTGGTGTGTATGTGAGTGTAGGTGAGGGTGAAGAGGATACCAACACTCATTCACATCCCACTCTTTTCTAAAACTCCACATCAATTTTAACTGCAGTGTGTTCCGCTCGAACCCCATACCACTCTACTCCTTTATTCTAAAATCCTACTCTAACTCCCATTTAACTTCAATTCCAGTCGGATTTTACAAAACTGAACTTCTGCCAAAACACTCTTAAATACACATAAGTTATTGAACATAATTAAAACTACGATTGATATAAATTAGTAGCATATTCATTTATTGCTTTATAAACTTTCTAATAAAATTTAAAGATAGGCACTTCCATTCTGTCCTGTTCCTACTCCATTTTCACTCTGATGAGAAAAAGCATCAACTTTGGAGTTGGAATTGCCCATCTCTGATATCAACCATTTCAAAATACTTACTCTTCAGATCTTCCTGAACATATCCATCACATGCAACCTCAAAGACGGCTTCCCAGAACAAGCATTACCTAAAGGTTATAGCATGATCCTCACAGAAGATACTCATTATTTTTAGATTTTCAGATTTTGACAGAGTATCTTATTTAGTCATCAAGATTCTCTTCGAGGACCCTTATACAATGGTTTGAAGATGGTGTTCATCAAAAGTTAATAATAGCATTTTAGAACACTTTCTTTTCAAAGCCCACAAAATCCATAGATCCCAATGTTTGTCACTGGAGAGCTCCGTTCGGATTGACATCCATCTTTTCAGCATTTGCAAAGGTAGAAGCCCTCTCAGATTAAATAGATTCGCGTGGAATCCTCTCAACTTTGTTCAATTTCTCCTGTATCCAAACCTTCTCATGATCCTACTCAGAGTACATCACAGTTGTTCTTCGAACAGCTTGACATAACTTACCAAAAGCCTTATAAAATTTCACCGGCATTCTCTATTCAAATACTTAGGAGATTCTTCGGCAGATCTACATTCATCATGCAGAAAATCATGTATCCTTAAGGTTTTCTAAAAAACATAGAGATTAGGTTTGATATTTTGTTGTTCAACGATTCGATATTCTTCTCACAAGATACAGATAGAATCTTCTCTGATGTTCATATAAATGATCATTCTACCAAAAAGATTCTGAATTCTTGCAATTCTGAAAAAATCCTCAGATCCTTATGTTTTTCTATCAAAAACTTACATGGAATTAGTATTACTCGTTCTTAGAGAACCTCCTTACAGCAATCTCCAGGTGTCATTTTTATGATCAAAAAGATCTTGGCAAAAACTAGAAGTAACATAGATGTAAGTATCCTTACGAAATCCTTTTTTCTCATAAGAAACTAGGAAAATACTTCTGAATTTTTATCTGTGGAATGAGCATTCTCAAAGACTAATGTCATGTTTTGTAGCGCTTGCTCTCACGAGAGACGGAATCCCTTCGATAACGACGACTTCTTTTCTTTTTTGTTCATTGTAGTAATTCCAAATATTCCAGTCGATGCCCGATGGGCCCAGAATGGTGTGACTGTTGCTGGAGGTTATGGAGAAGGCAATGCCACCAATCAACTCAACTACCCTTATGGTCTCTTCGTTGATGATGATCAAACGATAGTCATCGCTGACTTCAACAATCATCGTATCATCCAATGGAAGATGGGTGATACGAATGGACAAGTAGTAGCTGGTGGCAATGGCGAGGAAAATCGATTGGATCAATTGAATGGTCCAACCGATATGTTGATCGACAAAGAGACAAATAATCTCATTATTTGTGATCGGGACAATCAACGAGTCGTACGATGGTCTCGTCGTGGTGGCACAACTCAAGGAGAAATCCTTATCGACAACATCTTGTGTTCTGGATTGGCCATGGATGATCAGAGATATCTCTACATCTCTGACGTCGAAAAACATGAAGTAAGACGATATCAAATAGGAGACAAGAATGGAACTATTGTGGCTGGTGGCAATGGCAAAGGTGATCGTCTCAATCAACTCAACTGGCCGACCTACCTCTTTGTCGATCAACAACAGACTGTCTACGTGTCAGACAACAATAATCATCGTGTAATGAAATGGAATAAAGGTGCAAAAGAAGGAATTGTTGTCGCTGGAGGTCAAGGCTTTGGGGAAGCTCTGATACAATTGTCATATCCTCGAGGACTGTTTGTCGATACATTGGGTACCATCTATGTGGCAGACTCGTTGAATCATCGAGTGATGCGTTGGCCTAAAGGAGCGAAACAGGGCACTGTCATTGTGGGTGGAAATGGTCAAGGAGAAGGAGCAAATCAGTTTCGCTTTCTCCGAGGTTTGTCCTTCGATCGACATGGCAATCTCTATGTCGGCGATTATGGGAATCATCGTGTTCAATGCTTTTCAATCTAATAGACTCGTCGGGATAGATTTTTTTTGCGCTCCTTTCGTTTCAAATAAATCACGTTGAATTGATGAAATGAATGTCTATTCTATTCGCGCGCGCGACCAGGAACCATCTTGGTGGAGCCGTGGCGAGCGTAACGCTCATGCACGCGCAGGACAGACTCATATCATTCATACCCTCCCCGCGAGAGATATGTCAATGAGTCTGAATAAGCCTGGTCGTGTGCCACGGACACCAAGACGATTCCTGGCCGGGCTTTTAGGGACTACCCGGAAGTCCTTCATAAAAGGCGAAACTCTAACCCTCAACTGGCAGAACTCACCCTCGCCTCTCACTAACACTCACTTTTCTGAGTCTCATCCTCACCCTTCTCAATCTCAATGTCACTATCTAACCTCATCCCTCTCTCACCCCTATTCTCTTTCTCAAAAGAAAAAAAGAAATAATTACTCACGTGTTCGAATATTGGACGATGATAAAGAAGACGCGATCATGTTGAAGACTGAAAAGAAAAAGAAAAAGAAAAAAAAATTTAATTAATGTTATATTATGAGAAAATATTAGTTAACTTACTCCCTGTTATCTTTTCCTAGTTGATAATAATCAGAGAACCTAAAACAAAAGACAACAAAATAAAAGATGAAAAAAAATGACTTACCATCTTTAATTTCTTCATATTGATCTAAAAGAAAAAAAATTAAAAAAAAAACAATTTTTACTTACTTTCAATATTTAATGGCTAAAATAGAAAAAAACAAAGCTTAAAATAGATCGGAAGAGGACTTACTACCCTCCATGTGATCCAAAAGAAAAAAAAAAGAAAAAGAAAAAAACTAAAACTGATACCTACATTTTATTTTATGGCTTTGTTCGACGTTGAATTGTTCCATATTGTAGTGTTGATATTGACCTAACACATAAAAGAAAAGAATTAGTTTATGATTCAACAAATTGAATGATTTCACATAGAGAATCATTCATATTTATACTCCAAAAAAGTTATGGGGAGAGAAAATCATTCAATTTTTTTTAATGGATGTATGATTAAAAGATGAATTACATTAAGCTTTAATCGGGACACACAGATACATTGAGATAAAATTCAATTACAACTATCTTAATGTATGGGTGTGGATAAAGCTTAATTGATATACATATTAATTATGCTATGTTATCATTGATCATCAATGATAACATGAACGACGACTTATGGACGAGAGAAGACAAAAAAGAAAATTATTCTCTTGACCTTTTTCTTTTCTCTCACTTTTACATTTTCAATATGTGTACAGAATAGACGAACACGCCCGCACACTCACATGTAAGGTATGTTGTCATTTGTTATGTTGTTTTTCTTTTAGAGTCTGTTGAGTTACTTGTGAAAATATTTTGTTGTTGATAGGCTCGAACAATGTTATTATGGCAAAAATTAGATTTGCAGAAAAGATCATGAAATGACCCAGTCTCAAAGATTCGATATTTTTCAAAGATTTTACTCGTCATACACTTAAGAAAAAAATCTATGTGTACTTCTTCGACAAACATTATTTGATTGTTCGATACAATAGCAAAGTCTGAATACAAACTCGCTTCTCAACAATCAAACAATAGCTTTCAAAAAGAATACGTAATTTTTTTTCTTATTTAGCAGTCGAATAAAATCATAAAAAAAATTATCGAGCTTAACGAGATTGAATGCCTGCGGCCTTTTCAGTTTTCATAGACAATTATGGACTTCTTCTCGCACTAAACTATTGGGCACTGTTATTGAATTTTAATTGCAACAGGGATGAACTAGTTTAATTTCCTTGCGTTACATTAACTCATTTATACACAGCGTTACTTTCATTTTCGGATGAACTACTTTTTTAATTCGAATATTGTTTTTCATATAACTTTTATTTTTTTCTAATAGATTTTAGAAAATTTTATGCTAAAACAATGGAAGCGATTTATATATTACATGAAAAAGATATGGATGCTCGTTTTTGTGTACTCAAAAAGTGAGTACACTCTAGAATCGGTCAGTATGTCCGTCCGTCCGTCCGTCCGTCCGTCCGGCCGGCCGTTAACACGATAACTTTTGAAAGGAGAGTCCAATCGCGATGAAATTTTCTACACAGTTCAGTCTTATCAATGTCTCGGTCGAGTTCGAAGATGAGAAGAATTGGCTGAACCATTCCTGAGTTATTGCAAAAATACTCATTTTTTCCTATGCGAAAACTGACCCATCTTGGCTTTCGTAAACAACTTTTCCTATCATAGTTAAATAAAACCCCAACTATTATATACCTTTCGATAGAGAATTTCACGAGCTACAAAATGGTATATAAAACATAAAGTAACAAGAAGGCTAACTCACCTATTACAAAGATAATTAAAGGGAAATGGGTTCCGCTTTTGTCCACGATCTAATTGACTCACAATTCGAGCTCTATCTTCCGATCATAGAGTTGATACTTTGAGGTTTTCTGGGGCGGAGAACTCGAATCCGTACTCCATTTGCCTCGAAATATTATTGGTTGAGCAGTGACCAATAGAAATCAAGTTATAGGAAAAAACGACTTTCTTAGGGTTAATCAAGGCGAAGAGTTCAAATTTGAGCTCTATTCGCCTCCAAGCCCTATTGATGGACCAATAGCCAGCAGAAATAAACAGTTTATAGGAAAGGTTTCCCAGTATAATTTTGATATCCACATATTCTAGGATGACTCATCGGTCTAATTTACTTTTTGAAGTACACATAACTCTCGGATTTAAATCCGAAGTTTCCGCATTTATTATGTTTATCTTAGGGTAATTTCATTTTATTGAATAGATAATGTAAAAAATAAAAAATTATTTCGAATGGATTCATAAACATAAAGCTCAATTACGTAGACAACATTAGCTGCATTTAATGATGCGACCTATTAAATGTTTACTTAAATATACATCAACAGCATATATTGATTATCAATTATTAATTGATTTATTGGATTAATAGTATTGAGAATTGTCTAGTAAGAAAGTGATTCCGGCAGTATTAAGTACGTTTTGTTGTTATTGTTAAATTTTTGGTCAGAGTTCCTTGTTATACATCGTGATTATATAGAAAAATTTCAAGTTATTGAACTTTCACAAGAATTAGCAACAGCACGAACACATTTAATCGTTTCTTTTCTTCAATTGTCTTGAATATATGTGAAGAACACCTAGTATGAAAACATTTTACTTATTCAATTAAGGAATATTCAAAGTTTATTTGATATTCAACTATTATCATTAACAATTGATGGTAAAATTATTGACAGTTTTTGTTTCGAAGGAAAATAGAGTGAGTGTAAGTTTTAGAGATATGCTAGGCGAAAATTTGGACGTTTGCTGAATTCTTACTCATCATATTTTCATTAGAATTTATTTCATATTTCTCAAGGCATCCTGATGGTGAGCGTTTATGAATAAGTCATTATAGACTTTTATCTTAAGAGTGGCAACTATGAAAGATCAGACCTGTATCCAGCTAGCTCTATTGGGAACTACGAGAAAAGCAGTTGTTCCAACTGCAACTGAAAGTTATAGTTAAATATTCTATAGCTTTAAGTGTATAAGTAAAAAAACACGAATATTGAAAACGTTTTTAGATGTGATAAGAGTCAATTCTGGAATAGTTTTCTCTAGACGGAAACACACCCTCGTATCCTTTTTGGGAGATAATAAAGGAAACTCACCCAAAAGAAGTATAGAGACTCGAGTATGGAAAAATATGAAACTCATAGTAATTTTAAAAGCTAAAAAACGGGTAAAATCTAATTTCTCACGCATTTCTTATGGTCTAGTAAAAACTTTTCACTTCAAGTATTTTGTATGAATATAATGAGAGTAAAGAACATATGTGAGTTCTATATTTTAGTTCTTAACAAGTTGTATTGGCACAATCTCTATTTTTATTTTATAAAATTTTGCTTATTAAAGAAACTGAAAAATCCGGAATACTTTGTTCGATTGAAGGTCAAATACGTCAACATATATTTCGTGTTATTAATGAAAATACAAATACTAGTAGTCATAGTTCAAAATCTTATTTTACTGATTCAATGTCTTCACTATTATCGATTTCAACATTATCGAATAATACTCATCATCATGGAAGTAATAAAACTTATGTACTTTATCAGTTAGCTTAAGCGATTCTCGTAATGTACAATTTTTATTTTAGTCTTCACTTATTCAAACATCACTTGAGAATTTAGACATTGGTTCAGATTTACGTTATATTAATTGTCTAAATTTATTAGACTTCGCATTTGAACGGTTTGAAAATTTTCATTTTTTTTTTAAATTAATTAATGTTGAAATTTCAGTGGTCTTCATAAAGCGAAGAAACGATTAAGTCTAGCTATTCCATTCAGTCCATGATTCAAGTAAATAAATGAGTGTATCATTAAGACAAGTAAGTATTTCAAATGAGAATTTCTCATAATTAAAGTAAAACATTCAGAAAATTTCGACTCATCTAACAACTGATAAAGGAATCGGAAATGCGTGTGCTCCCTAAAGTTCTGGTCTACTAGTGAAACTCATCGTGATATCTCATTAGTATCAGAAATAGCCAGAAGAGAAGATATCGTACCAGCGACTAGTGCTTCAATAGAAAGATTATTTAGCTCAGCTTGATTAACATTGACTCAATGACGAATACGTTTATGATCAAGTCAAAAATTTCAAATATATTATTTATTCTTTCTTGTTGTCTACCTGTTGATATTGATTACATTTTGAATAATGAATATTTTGAGTTTTTGTTTTATTCAGCTTATGAAATAGTATGGTGACTGAATATTCTGATTGGTTTTTTCGTTGTTTTGAATTTAGTGATACTTAGGTCTGACCAAAAGTTGTGTCATCATTAAGTAAAAATATAAAGATAAGGAGATATTTTTAATTTTATTTTATCAAATGTTGAGGATAGTTGCCAGTATTATTTATTACAAGATCAATCTTTTCTAGCAATTAATAAAAAGTTTTTTTTGAACTATTTTTGTGTAAAATTTTTCGCTACCTTGGTAACCGCATGAACACATCATATTTCATTTATTTTATCGGTTAGACTACGTCCGACACAATCACTTAAGCATAGATTACATAGTATCAGGTCTGAGAAATATGATAGATGTGACATTATATTGATGTCTCCTTCTGTCAAATAATTAATAAAATTGGACGAGTATGAAGTCAACGATGATCGTCAAGTAATTTTGAACATTTTGAATCTGATGTCTTTGTTTGTTTTCATATTATATTAACAAAAGGCGTCAGACACTTTTCAATATAATACTTGTAACCTACAGCCTCGCCTTTATCTACATTCAGGACTATTTGATTTAAAGAATATACGAAACAAAGTTTTGATTCAAATCTGTCTCCATGAGCAATAGTCTTTGACGATTCATCTTCAGTATGCCAGCTAGCATTAGATGACTTATAACTAACCTATCTAAAATAAATCCATATCGCATCACTAGTAATGTTACAACGCAACTGACATAATCGAACAAAATTTCGCTAAATTTTTAAAACAAATGAAACATGATTAGTTCATACAGTTTTCAAGGTTGCTAAAAAGTTTTTCAGAAAAAGAGTTCAAAAAAAGCTTTTAATTAACTGTTAGAAAAGATTGATCTTGGAATAAATAATACTGGCAACTATGCTAACATTTGAAAAAATAAAATTAAAAATATCTCCTTATCTTTATAGTGTTATTTAATGATGTCAAAACTTTTGGTCAGACCTAAGTATATTAAATCATGAGAAAAACGAACGAAATAAGAACCATTGTTTGGTTCAATGAGCGTAGCTACGAGGAAAATAAAAGTGACTTCTACTGAATTACTTTTAAAGTAATTCAAAACTAGCTTTATTGAAGCCCAAAAGGAAATTTAATAGATGAACAATTCAATAATTATTCCTTTATGTACTGGTGAGTTAAGCTTGCATTAATTGATGTTTGCACTAAACAAAATCAATATTTTCATCATTCATAACTTGTTTAAATTGATG
>CAJNOL010005187.1:0-12404 GCA_905250125.1 Rotaria sordida
GGGTGTGGATGTAGTTCTTTCTTACACCCACACCCTCAAGTCGATTATTTCTGGCAAATTTCTCACAGAAAGAAGACTTTTTTTGCAAAGATATCGACTTTCTGCCAAACTTTTAGCTCCCCCCCCCCCCAACTCTCAAAAACAATCGCGAACCCTGATGCAAATGCCTACTATATTGTACAGTATTCAAATAGGAAGAATGTGTATTAATATAGTTGTTAATATGTTTTATTTTAACAAATAAAAACATAATCAATAACAACAAAGAATATACTGATAACAATAATAATGCTTGTAGAAACTTTAGATTTGCGTGAACGTAAGGTTGAAGAAGAAAAGACCAAAAACAAAAGAGAAATAGAATTGCAGGATAACACGATAACAGAAACGATCATATATATGTATATACGTGTATATCTGCAATGACATAAGGAATATGCTATAGAGCGAGAAGAAATAACTAGTGTATAACATATGAGAATGTAGAGGAAGAACAAACAAAAGAGATAGAATATCTGTTGACACTAATAGCATAATGAACGATGATCATTACGATGTTCGTGTGAACGTAAACCAATTTATGTTCACAACTTCGACTTCGTCGACTATCTGTAATACAGAAATCAACGAAATTTTTATAAATTATTATGTTATTAATCTTACCTCGAGATTTTGATCGTCGTCAGTCATGATTTCCATTACGTTTGTCTCTTGGTGGACCGTCACGACGTTTTGAACCTAGACCACCACCTATTTAAATACGTTCATCAATAATTATTTCACAAATAAATATAAAAATACATACCTAATCGTCTGGGTCGCCATTCTTTAACTGTTCAACCACGTTCAACATCAAGCACAACACGTCGACCATCAATTTTGCGTTCATCAGCTCTTTTGTATGCAGCTGAAAGTGAAGTACTTACCGTCAACACAACAGAATATCATCGAAGATTTGATCATGTTTTTTTTTTCGTTTCTTACCAAAATCGACTTATCATCATTGCTAATCTTATATACCTACTGGTTTTTTGACTTTCCAAGAAAAAGAATCGAGGTAGAAAATAAATCCCATTCACTCACAAGTGTTTGTTTCGAAAAACATGGGATAAGATTATAGAATAGAATAAAATGTAAAAAAGATAAATCTGAATTTAACTTCCATCGGCATTAATTATTATTATCTTTTTTTTTTCGAAGGACATACGTTCGGTGATAATAGATCGTAAATATACTTTGAACTTACCCATTATTTTAAAATTTTTTTTTCTTGTCTTACCCAATTTATAGATTTATATATATATATAAATATGTAGATACAAACCTCAAATAATTTTTTTCTTTCTCTGGAAAAGTGCACTTGAAGCTGACTAATTTTCTAATACAGGAAGTATAATACCTGTTTGGTTTTTCCATATTTAATATGCATATTTATACGTAAAAACATTGTTGCAGCAAAAGAACTGAATGTATTGCACATACACATCAGTACTGTTGCGTGTCTAGAAGACAAACAAACAATGGATAGTGTAGACTCGAAACAAATGGGATGAATTTAAATGAAGTCTCTCAACCCATGTATAGCGAATGAAAAGAAATTACCGAATATGTGTACAATAATTCTAATAGAAAGTTAAGGTATATTATTCTTATTCACCTGAAGATTTGTAAAAAAACAAAAAAGAAATCTAACTGAATTTTTGCGTCTTAAGTAAAAGAAAAACTAAAGTAATAGTTTTAATAAATGACCTACCGTGCATATCTGATTCTTTTTCATATTCAATAAATACATAACCATGTGGTTTACCCGTTTGTTTATCGTGTGTTAAATGTATCTACATAAAATAGAAATAAATTTATAGTGATAAAAATTCAAATTAACTTACACTTTTAATCTTTCTATATATTTCAAATTCACGTTTTAATTTTGTTTCTGATGTATCATAGTTCTATAAATAAAATATATGTAATTGTATTTTTTTTTTAACAATATAAAATCCATATTTACAAGTCGAGCAATAAATAATGTTTTATATGGATCTATTGTAGCTTTTTCATTACTTTGTGGATCCCCTAAAATGAAAAAAAAGAAATTTTTCTTTAAAAATTGATTCAATACTAATTACATAAAACAAGATCTTGTTCAAGTTTAAGAGCTGCTTTTTCATGTGCCTAGAAAATAAAACAAAATATTATTATTGTTTATATATAACAGTTAAATTAATTTACTCTTCTAGCAACTTATTCTTCTTTGGTTTCAATTTTTGTTGATGGTGGTGTTTCATCAACATTCTGTAAATTAAAACAAACAATTCATTCTAAATATTTTCTTATCTTTTTCTTTTATATACTTCAAAATGATTGATAAAGTCAAACAAACCACCGTATGGTAAACGTTTTTTTCGTGTGATAATTTATCACTTGGTGGTAAAAATTGTGTCATATTGAATTGAATAATAGAAAATACCTGTAAAATTAATATTGTTTATGCCACTTATTTCAATTTACGTATTTGAAATAGAGAGCTCGAGTCAGCAAAAAAGTCGCACTGTCACCGTCCCGTTGATAAAGCTGCGCACCGCCACTGCCCAGCCTGTTCAGCGTTGAAACCGTCGCCTCCCCGTCCAAAATATGTTTTCAAAAACTAGCTCTCGATAAATTCTTCATTAAATTTTTATAATGACTGTTTTATTTCATGAGATGAAAAGACATATTTTAAATGCATAAACATGAAAATGAAAAGCAATTATAATAAAACCACTCATTTTGTGGAACTCACGTATATTTTCGAAGAAAATAGTGATTGTAAGTTTTAAGCTCGAGGTTTGGCGGCTCTTCCCCTCCCTCTCCCCACCCAGGGTTGCCAGATCTTCCGATACGGCAGGAAAAATTCCGATTTTTGAAACCTTTTCCGACGACTTTCCGATGTTCCGATTTTTTTCCGATCGCCTTCAGATTTCCTAATTTTTCTCCGGTTTTTGTAGTCTTGTTTGGGAATTTAAGTTCTTAGAATATTCCAGAATAATTTAACCATGACGAGGTACCACACGTATATTGCGATCTATTTCACCATAATTATCGGGTAGTGCAGCATTATGAACTCAACAAACCACACTTCAGTGATCTGAAAGCATATTCTTCAATAAAATGATGATGTTTTACAGACAATAAATATCCAGTTTTCTATCACGATGAATTAACTTTCTCTGTTCGTTTACTATACTGATAATTAAGAATATTTTCGTTTTTGAGCTTTTTTTTGTTTCGTCGCAGATACAATAAAACTAATCATAATTGTATGGGTGCTAAATTAGCTGTTGTATAATTGAAAATTGGAATGAGTTCTGTTTATACTTGTGGACATTTTTATAAATATCTGTTACCTCAACCTGATATTTTGAAGAATATTCGAGCTAATAAAAAAGTATGAACAAAGACGAACGTTATAAAGAATAAGTCTTAGTTTCTTTTGCACAAGTTTTGTGAAATGCATGTGTGTGTATGAATTTACAACGCTGATTCTATTGTTTCGTCAAGTTGGTTATAGCATTTTTGAAAAAAATAATGTGATCCTGCTCAAATGACTTATGTAGGTTTTTTAATCATGAGTAAATTGTGTAATCGATATTTTCTTTAATTCTTTATGAAATATCATTTCCGATATTGTTTCGAAAAGATGAACAGAAGCAAGATAAAGGATATTTGAAGTTATTGAAAATATACAGACTAGTTATTTAAGCATTGAAAAATATTTTCTCATTTTTTTCCGATTTTAAGAAAAATTTTTCTGATTTTTTAATTTTAGATCTGGCAACCCTGACCCTACCATTAGGATGTGGGTGTGGGTGTTAACCTTCTCTTCCTTCATACCTACATCCACACCCACACCCTTCATATATATATTTTTTTACTTCATCTTTCGATTTGTTAAAAATTTTATTTACAATTCAAATTTAAGCGCATGCAAATATTAGTGTACATTTTCTCATCATCACAACACGAAACGCAAGGTTAAATAAAAAAGAGGAAGAACACATGAAGAACGAGATTTATGTGCTGATTAGCACATGGTTGGAAAGAAGCTGTCTACGTGATGAAAAAGGTCATGGTCCATTGATTCGTAAACATACATTTATGGGGAAAAAAACAAGTAATGTTATCGATTATAAATACAGAATAAAACCTATTGCAAGCACATTAAACAAAATTTGTACACTCAACTATCGACACTAGCACGTAAGTATATTTAATTTCTAACATTCTTAGACTAGTGATAACATTAAATTTGAAAGTAAAGAGTGACTACAAATAAGAAAAAAACGAAAATAGTTTTACGAGAACTACGCTGGGTGATAATCACGATGTGCAGTCGATTGTCTTGATTGAAGAAGTTCTTACATGTATTATAGGCTTACTGCAAACCACGTTACATACATTAACTTTTTTATACCAACATTGCACTGGGAGTATCAATAATGAAAGGCACAATTTTCAATTTTTATGAAGATACTATAGCAAGGAATTCGAGAAATTATAATAGAATTTACTCAATGATATAGACACATAAGAAGAATCTATTTGAATCTTAATGTACTGAATCAAAATCTAAGATTTGTACATGAAAACAGTAAGTCCTTATTTACAGAATAGAGTAAGCGTTCAGATAATCTCTTGAAAGTCAGCTCAAATAAAAAAATAACCTTCATGCAGTAATCATTAGAGAAAATGAAATCGAATCGATTTCGACTTTTCATCACTCCAGTTGTGTTTTTTTTGCATAGAACACAAGCTTATATAAGAGAAAGGAAACTTGGAAGGAGAGAGAAATAAGAAGAGAGAAAATAGTGAATATAGGAAAGAAAGAGCAGGCAGCTATTATCTTTCATGAAGTTCTATTATTGGCACACTAAGAGCATGATCAAAGTTGATAATTTGATTGTTGTGCAACAAAAGAAAAAATTATAATCGGTTATCACTTAGATTTTGTTTATACTGTTGCACTGGTTAATAAACGACAAGGTGAAACAAAACAAAATAGAGTCTTTTCTGATATAGAAAAAAGACGAAAAAAATCGATTAAAATCAGATTTTTTTCCGTTTTTCTTTTCGTAGGACTTCAGTGTTCCAAAGCTATGCTATTTGCTAATATATTTCAGGCTTTTTAATCATGTCGTTCCGATCTCTCTAGTCTTTTCTCAAACAGTCCTAATTGAGGACTAGGGTGGGTGTAGGTGGGTGTAGGTGGGTGTAGGTGGGTGTGGGTGGGTGTAGATGTGGATGTGGGTGTGGGTGGATGTGGATGTGGGTATGGGTGGGTGTGGATGCGGATGTGGATGTGGATGTGGGTGTGGGTGGGTGTGGACGTGGATGTGGATGTGGGTGTGGGTGGGTGTGGGTGGGTGTGGATGTGGATGTGGGTGTGGGTGGGTGTGGGCGTGGGGTGTAGGTATGGGCGTGGGTCCACAGAGCATTAACATCCACACTCACACACTCATCCTCTCCTTATTCATTTTTTTCTGTGCTTCGCTTTTACCTCAAGGTTGAAATGTTAACTATTTCTTTTCCTCGCTTGTTTTAATTTTTCTTAGAGTCAATCAGTTGATATTGCGATTAGAGAGTAGTTGAACGGAAGGAAGAACAAATACCATTGGAATAGTGTGATTTAACCATATTTTCTGGTCTCTTCTTTTCGTCTATTCCTGTATTAAAACTTGATTGCTTATACAATATATACGTTGGTATGTTTTTCTCTTTTGCATCACCGGTGTGAAGGTTCTCCTACATATTCTATGCATCATTGCCAGACCGGTGTCTTTTCCGTTTAATTACCATCGCTATTCTATTTATCTATATGACGAAGTGTATTTTTTCTTTCTTCTTTCTCTACTGATGCGATGAAGATTCTCGTACATATCCGATACACCATTGTGCGAACAGCATCCGTTGCGTTTCGTCATCTTCATTACCAATAGCGGCACATCCAAGTGTCTTTTCTTTCTTTTTTCTCTCATTGAGACAGAGATCATCCTACGTACTATATCTGTCATCTCGAGAACAGCATCTTTCTTTAGATCACTGCTATAACACATATCGACACGGAGGACCATAGCTTTCCTTCTTTATCTTTCCTTATGTTCACGGTTCTCCTACAAGTGTAGTCCATGATATGAATGTGGATGTACGGATATGGACTTGGGTGATGCTTTTCGAAATGTCCTCACACCCCCAAAATGCTCATTGAGACTAATGTATATCGTGAGATTCATGTGATCTTATGACCTTTGGATTCACTTTTTAGTTGAGTTCAAATAGTCTTTATTGAAATAATTAATTTATGCTTCGTTGCTTAAAAGAAAAGTTTAAATCATATCTATATTTTCACTTATCATACTACCCTAAAATTTGACGTAACTTAGAGAAAAAGAAATATATTAGCAAAAAGCATGGTAGTAATCTTATTTGTGATGAAAAATTAAATATGCCTAACAAGTGCTATCTTATTGAATTATATATAGAACAATGCAGGTTTTCACGAGCTATTTCCTGGTTCTAAAATATCTTTGGAAGAGAACTGCTCTGACATACTTTTCGAGCCCAAATATAATTTTTACCCATTTTTTGAATTAAAAACAACACATTAGAGGCCCTTTAGACACGATTTATATTTGAGATTCTTGTTCTATGACAATGCATTTAATAGATCTAATCAAGATACGTTATTTAATACTAAAAACGTGGGGTCTTCAATAGTTATACGTGTTTGTTAGGATCTATCTTGTTTATTCACGGAAATGAATAACAATCAAACAACACAAAGAAAACATAAACTAAACTAAAAAGGAAAGCAACAATAACAACTGAACGAGAAAACAATCCATATATCTTATATATATGGATAACCAAAACATGGATAGATAGATGGAAGACAGAAAGATAGTGAGAGATGTTAAGACAACGAAAGGTGGCGCACCCTAATAGTGTTGTTCTAAGGGGTTAATGTCTACCTTCAAAAAAGTCAATTTTCGTCAGAAATTTCGAAATTGAGATAAATGCATGGGAAGATAGCCCGTCCTCAGATCTTTCAGAAACGATATAATTTTTTACACGATATCCCTGTTTTAGCCAAAAGTTTTGGTGATTTCTGTCATCTTCTCTTTGAAAAATACGCTTATTTTTGGAAAAACGAAAAATGTTTTTCGTTTCTTCTCAGTTTATGCTTTTTCCATCACAGGACCCCAAGTTATCCCTCCAGACTCATTCTATATATTTAATTTTTTTGCTTTGTTTGAAAGAGCACTTCAAAGTACAGAGCATGACAGAGTCACTTTGTTTAATTAAGCTTGGTTTTTATTATATACACAGTCAATTATCTAAATTGGCGACCATTTTTAGAGTGTTTTCTGAGACTTTCTACTTGTCACTCTTTATTTTTGCATAAAAAGTGAGAGGGTATTGATGTGGGTTATGGGTGTCACATAGGGGTGGCACTTTATCTTTATTTTACTTTGAAAAAGTAAAGTAAAGTAAAGTTTTATACTTTACTTTACTCGGTAAAGTAAAGTTGGGTCACTTTGCTTTACTGGGTAAAGTAAAACTCGACAAGAATATTTTTCACAGATAGATAAAAAAAACATACTTTCTCAACTTTACTTTTTGCAAATAAAGTGGTAAAGTACTTTACTTTACTGGTAAAGTAAAGTAACTGAACTTTACTTTACCCGGTAAAGTAAAGTTGGGTAACTTTACTTTACTTGTTAAAGTAAAGATAAAGTGTCACCCCTAGTGTCACACTTACCACCACTTCCACTTAATATAGAATATTTTTATTTTCATTAAATAGCCTTCTTTTAATAAAACAATCGAAAGTAAGTTACAGTTGTCTCACGCTTATCATGTAACCACTTAATTTCAAGTAAATTAAGTGTTAGTTGAAACACTTAATACTTTATATTCAATGTTAAGTAATAAAATTTAACCTGATTTTACGTTAAGTTCAATGGTCCGCACCTAATTAAAGATTAGATATTGAAACAAGGGCTTAAAGATAGGAATAAGGAATTCGATATAGAAATAAGGGATTAGATATAGAAATAAAGCGTAAAGAATAGAAATAAGGTGTTAAAGACAGGAATAAGAGGTTAGATATAGAATTAAGGCATTAAGGTTAGGAATAAGGAATTAAGCATAGAATTAAGGATAAAATTAAGAGGTTAAGAATAGGAATAAGGGATTATATAGAAATAAGGGTTAAGGATTGAAATGAGGGAATAAGGATAGGAGTAAGGGGTTAGGTGTACTGGGCTAGAACCATGTTTTGAAGTAGAGAGAAAAAGTTCGAAATCGAACCGTATTCTGCTCGAACTTTGAAAGGTTCTGAAAATTTTATCCAAATCTAGGACCTTTTAAGATTCAGTATGGAACCTTTTTTTTTAAAGAGTAGGCACGTCTAGCTCGCAGGTAAGGATGGATAGTTAATACAACCATGATATCGAATATCTCAATGCTCAATTAAATCATTACTAGACGAATTATGAGAAAAAGGAAGGCATCCTTTACCAATATAACGAGGTCGATAAATCTGTTCTCTAGTCATTGTTATAATCCGGACAAAAGAAGAAATATAATTGTCGTCGATTCCAACTACAGCTTAGAAAAAAATTTAATCTTTTGTCTTTTGTCGTTTCAACAGGAAAATGTCACCGTAATTCTAATGATATGATTTATATTGACTGCAGTTAGCTTGGAGAGAAAGTTTTTTGTTTTACCGAGTCGAGAAACCAATGATTTTTTCCGGAGACACCAGTTGTTACCAAATTCGAAGTAGGCAGCTACTCTACATGTTCCACTTTGCGAATACCTTTAGTTCTGGATTGACTTTTAGGTTCAGAAGACAGGAAAAAGCTCTGGAAAAAGGCAACGAAATCTTTGCGAATTAACAAAATACCTTGAGAGTTCAGCACAAAACTTCCGGAGACGTAAAATAAATCCCAAATTTTTGTAGCTTTTATACAAAACCTAATGAGGCTATGGTGAAAATATTTAAACTTCTTAGTGGCTAGTTATTTTTAGGGTGTAGGTGGGTGTGGGTGTTCACTAAGAGACACTGGCACTCGCACCCCCACACCCACTACAAGCTTTGGTGATCGGCAAAAATGACTCAAAGTATTCTTTTCATATTTGTTGAATGTATTCATGTGGAAATTTTTTTCTTTATCTGATGAGCAACTTTCTATGCTGGAGTTTTTTTGTCCAATAACTTTGTCAAATAATGGTATATATCTTTCATTCGATTATCTCTACCGTTGTCTTTCGTTTCTATATTTATATATTATTCTTGCGATTGGATCATTTCTTTCTTTCTTTTCTTTGGACTTTGCTTTTTTCTCTTTCGCATACATAGAATGTTTCTCTCTTATTATTTATCGCCTATAGAATTTTTCATTCTAAGGATTTCTACCTTTATTTGTAACTATAAATAATTGTGATTAGATTTTCAAAAATGATAAAAGAGCGAGAGTTAGATGTATTAAAATTCATTGCTTATATGACGCGTTTGTTGGGATAGTGAAATATTCTTTCGAGCAAATTTTTTTCTTATGAATGTATTCTTGAAGTATGCTGAAGACGAGGATGAGGGTGAAGAGAGATCTATCACCCTCACCCTCACTCTCAAGGGTCATCCAGAGTGCATTGTGACTTACATTAATCGGTAGAGGAAAAAACCAATCTCCTCGATTGGTTGCCGATTACAGCAAAAAAAAAAGAAGATAGCGATGGCTACGTTGCTTGCACGATGATTGGGCAATTCTCTTGTTTTTTGCTTTGCCTCACTCATCTGGAAACTGATTGCTCGTTACTAGACTTGCAATGATAGTTTGCACACCGAATGTATGACGTTTCTAAGAAAGTGTTGATACTAATTTGTAATTTCCAACTTCATTCGACTTGTATCCATCGTTCTAGATTATCTACGATCTATTCGTCATACAGAGAAAAACAACGATGGAGAACAAATTTTTGGACGAACCTGATACAATCCATCACGATGAAAGTTCAAGTCCGATCTATGGTCACCAAGACCAACGCATCATGACATTGGAAGAAGCTGTTCAAACGATCACACATATCATTCCTAACGTCATTAATTACGTCACACAAGCAAAGCTACAATGCAGGAAAACTAGTATATTAACAGAAGACGAATCTGCAGCTATCTATCTCTACACGATGCCTAACCAATTTTTCTCGGAGCTAAACCGTCATCTTCGATCTATGGATAGAGAGGCACTAATACCATGGTTCGCCTACCTAAAACTCTTCATTACCGCTCTCAACAAGTTACCTTCATTCAAGGGTATTGTATGGCGCGGTGTACCGAATAGAATTAATTTTACGTTTGCCGATTGTGCTATTCAAACTTGGTGGGCAGTAACTTCTACTTCAAAAGATCTCAAGATCATCGAGCCTTTTCTCAACCACACGGGTACCTTTTATGCTATTGAAACGATAAATGGCAAAGATGTTTCACAGTATTCAGCTAATCTTCAAGAACAGGAAGTTATTCTTATGCCAGGTACACGAATACAGCTCAGGAGTGAACCACTTCAAATCAACAACGGACCACTCATGCTCTCTTTCGAAGAATGGTGAGTGAATTGTTTTCACCTGCCGATTAATCTTTCGCATAAGTAACTTTGAGTGCTATGAATCTTTCTCATTCATATCAGAGGCATCAGCTTCTGAGAGAATCATCAATCGTTTGCACAGATATATTGTTGACATTTCTATCTTCTAGTACGAGCATACCTCAAGGCAAACACGTCATGGTTTCCCATGATGTCAGTGATGAAGCTATCATCTTACAAATACTTCAAGTTCTGCGCGATCAATCGATCCCCATTTGGTTTGATAAGGACAGAAAAAGGAGTGATAATATTCACGACAGGTATATGCGTTCGAATTATTATCATGAGATTGACTCTATTAATATCATCTGTATGTCTGTGTTTCAGTCTGGCAGTTGGAGTGGAAAATGCAGCATTCATTTGTTGTTTTGTCAGTCCAGAGTACGAAAAATCGGCCCGCTGTCAAATAGAACTACAGTATGCGAATAAACTTCATAAGAAGATCATTCCGTGTCTGATCAGAGCTGAAGAAAACTGGGAACCTGTCAACTGGCTGAAACCTATGATACAAGGAGTCGAATACGTTGATTTTCGTCATCTCTCAAACTCAAGCATCCAGTCAAAAGCGAATTCCTTATTCTGGAAACTGCAAGACCTACAGTATGTATCAGAAGATAGTTCGACACGGTCCAATATTCTATTCGAAATGATCAAATACGAGTATATACGCAATAGTACAATAGAACGCTTTATGAATCCATCGAAATCTTTTCCGATCGAACAGAGTTACATCAATTTGGCTATAGTAGAAACGAAAGAACACCAGGAAAAAGAAAAGAGGCTTCATGATACTCAGAACATTGATACAATTATAGATACATTCGAACAAATTTATGGCAGTAAGACTCCAATCGATGTCAAAGATATTTTCAAAACATGCAAAGATCAGACTAGAAAGGTGCTAGTCGTCGGTCGAGCTGGTATTGGAAAATCAACATTTTGTCGATATGTTGCGTATCAATGGGCAACTGGTACAATTTGGTCAGAATATGAACTAGTTATGCTCATTCCTTTACGATCTTTAACAGAAAATCGTTATCCACGTGGCCCCATTTATTCCCTAGTTGACATCGTCGAAAAAGAATATCTCTCTTATCCTTTCCTATCAGAGAAAGACAAACAACTTTTACAACAAGAGCTTCGTGAAAATCATATTTTGTGGCTTTTGGATGGTTATGATGAAATAGTACAGAATAGATCTTCACATCTGCAAAGTTTACTTAAACAATTGCTCAAGACTCCACATCACATCATTACATCTCGTCCATACATGAATACTTTATCGTACCCTGTGCAGATGGAAATCACAGGTTTTACAGATGAAAATATCCCCAACTATGTCAAGCTATTCTTCGACCAGCTGGGAAATGAGTCACCAAATTCATCAGACCAAGATGAGCAATTACTCAGCTTTCTCAAACTGAATTCTAGGATTTGGGGTATTGCACATATTCCGATCAATCTAGAGCTTATTTGCAGTGTTTGGAGTAATAATGATTGGTCAGAAATAAAAACAATAACGATGACGGTGCTCTATGATAAACTGACTGAATGGATTTGTCGTCGATATTTGGAGAAGCAAAGAGAAACTTCAACCAACTTGATAAGTTTGTTGGATAGAGCAGAGGTTGATCAACACTGTCAGAATGAATTAGCATTCTTAGAAAGTCTGGCTTTTCGCGCAATGGAAAGCAACGCTATCCTTTTAGGTCCAGATTT
>CAJNOL010005188.1:0-12402 GCA_905250125.1 Rotaria sordida
TTGTTTTTATTCTGGATTCTTTGCTGAAAAATGCTGTCTTGCATGTTCCATAGGCCACAAGAAGTAAAATCATCATTATATCAATCAAAAATAATGTAGAGATGTTTGACTAAAAAGATGACTTTTTCAATCTATCATATTTAAGATTTAATTTTTATTAGATATATTAATAAAGATATGCATCTCGACTTTTTTCTTTATAATCGATTTTGTATAATAACTTATGTGTTGCTTATCTTAAAAATTTTATATAACTAGTTAGAGCAATATTATATATAAAAATTATGCTCACAAAAAAACTGTATCGAATAATTTCATAAAAAAGTTTTGCCTCTATATTTGGAGAACACTTGATATTATACGACGCGTAACGTCTTTTTTCATGTTTTCATTTTATGTATTGTCTCGAACGATTGCATTATTATCTACATAGAATAATACTTGAAATAAACATATATTATAATTATGAAAAATCGCTTAAAACCATAATAAAATGCCTAAAATTGCTCCATTTGCCACACACAACACTGATCATATACAGGTGTTCGCAAAAAAACTTGCACATCTTTTTATACGGCTATTATCTTATATAGATGTCCTCTTCAAATCGTTTTATATTGTAGTTGATAGCCCACGAAGAGTACTATAAAGCAGTACAATTTGATATTCCCTTTGGTTACCTTTAGAGGAAATAGAAAAGAAAAATCTTTTTTCTTGAACAAGGCAAAATTATTTACAACACAAATTTCAACATTTTTAACTTCTTCACCTGAAAAATGATGGGGCTCACCATTTTTTTTTGAATTTATTTTCTCAACATTATAGTTTATGGCTGACCGAAGATTCCTATGAAGTTAATATCCAGGGTATCAGATGAGTACTCGAGTATTTATGGTGTAATAATGTTAACGAATTGTTCAATGACATGACTGATACATTTTCAGCCATTTTCCTCATTAGAAACGCCCTTGATGACAAAGCTTTTCTGCGGTGATATCGGTCTTTTAATCGCTTGCGCCTAACAGCAAAAAAAAAAGGTAACTTTCAAGCATATAAGCTTAATAAAGGCTATCAGAACTGCATCTCAATGTATAATAGACAAGACATCTTGATTTGCAATATGGTCGCATTCATAAACTTTTTTTTACTTTTACAGGTACATATTTCAGTTGTTCGTTTGGACATTTTGACCAACAACGGTTTATTTTTATCTGGTATTATTGTAATAAATAGTTCTTAGCAGAACACTTGTTTTACAATCAATCACACAGCTAGATCTTATGGCTTTGTTTCGACAGTATAATATTAATATATGCTAGATTTTCGAGAGAGTAGAAAGTAGTATAATCATATAAACTTATATTAAAAATAAGAAAACCCGGAGTTATCTATGGTGGTTATCTAGTATAACTACTGAAGAGTCAACACTAAAAAAATGACGCTTATAGTTCCTTCGAGCCATGGAAAAAACATTCTACGATAAAAAAAATTTTTGTGTAAGTTTTTTTGCAAATCACCCGTATAATCAATAATAGACAATTAGATATAAAATCACCAGTATGACCATATTTTGTGACGTGTACGGTCCGTTACAAGTATCGTAATGCTCGTCCTGGGTGGTGCAGTAAGTGTTGATTTCGAGAACTTTTATTTTTATCTCATTTTATGTTAATTACAACGACAGATCAAACAGTAGCTATTATTTTATTTTAATAAATTCTATTTTTATTCTTTGATTATCTGTAACAATAAATCAAGCAGTATGAATTTATTTGAACAAATTTTATGTCTCATTTTCAGACTATTTATAACGACAAATCAAACAGTGAGTATTAATCTATTTGAATAAATTTTTTTTTTCTTATTAGATTATTTATAATGATATATCGAACAGTAAATAGTAACTTATTTAAATAATTTTTTTTTATTTTTAGATTAGTGAGAATGACAAATAAAAGGGTAAATATGAACTTGTTTAGATAAAGTTTCTTTTTATTTTTTAGATTATTTATAATGATATATAGAATTTATAATTATATATAGAATCGTAAGTCATTTTTTATTTAAATAAATTTTTTATTTTTAGATTAATGAGAACGACAAATGAAATAGTAAATATTAATGTATTTCAATAAATTTTATTTTTAGTTTTAGACTATTTATAATGATATATAGAATTTATAATTATATATAGAACAGGTAAGTAACTTTTTATTTAAATAAATTTTTTTTTCTTTTTAGATTAATTAGAACGACAAATCAAATGGTAGGTATGAATTTGTTTAAATAAAGTTTCTTTTTGTTTTTAGATTATTGATAATGATATGTCGAACAGTAAGTAATTTTTTATTTTTACATTAGTGAGAACGACAAATCCAATAGTAAGTATCGATTTATTTGAATAAACTTTATTTTTATTTTTAGATTATTTATAAATTTTATTTTTACTTTTAGATTATTTATAAATTTTATTTTTATTTTTAGATTATTTATAGACTTTATTTTTATTTTTAGATTATTTATAAATTTTATTTTTAGTTTTAGATTATTTATAACATATAAAAGTAAGTAAGTTCTTATTTCAATAATTTTTTATTTTTGGATTAATGAGAAGGACAAATCAAAATATAAGTGTTAATATTAATTAATGTGGGTGCCAGCCAGGCTGGGCACCCACATTAATTAGTTTTTGTGTTATTTTGAGAGTGGAGGGGAGGGGGAGGGCAAATTGAAAAACCTTATGTGGAATACGGTAACAAACGACATTGTATACGATCATTTACGATCGTTTACGGTAGGCGTATAGACGTCGTATTTCGCTGTATACGACACGACGATATACGGTCGTAATTCTGGCGTCAAGTAATACGGCGAAATACGGTCGTATACGATCGTAATGTACGCCGTATACGACCGTACACGATCGGATACGACGTCGTATACAATCGTTTACGACTGTCGTAATCCTCGTCCTGGGCAGAAAGATTAAAAATTACACTTGATTGATATTTACATATTTATTGTTCAATTCACACCACATTAAGTTCTGTATTTGATGAAAGATTTCTGAAGCACTAAGGCATCGATTTACAGGGAATTTATGTATATAATGTTGGCAGCTGTTGCAATTTATTTTTTGAAACGCTACTATGGATTTTACTATGTATTTTTGATATGAAATATTAAGATTGAGAACGAAGATAAAGTGAGTGCTTGTTCAAAGGTGAAAGTGAAAACAAAACTAAAGAAAAAAAGAAACGAAGGTGCGAGATGGCTCTTCTTTGGCATGATTTTTACTTTTACAGCTAAAAGATATTATATACTACGAAAGATAAATTAAATAAATCTAAAAAAATATCCTGTAGTGCTCAACAACTTCAATGTTTGAAGGCTTTGTTCGACCTGACGTAAACCATGATCTTCAAAACATTTAATTTATTTTTGATGAATTTTTTTTCTATTAAATTAAAATCCAATTGCAATTTAAATCTAAAACATAGTGCTTCAGAAATCTTTCATCAAATACAGAATTTAATGTGATGTGGATTGAACAATAAATATGTAAATATCAATCAAATGTGATTTTTAATCTTTCTCAATAATTTTTATTTATTTTTAATAAAATTAGACATGTGTTATGAAAATACAAAATTAACTATAAATATACATTTTTATTATGATGTCATCGATTATTAAATAATTATTTAGTATTTAGTTGATCTGAAATAACTTAGATAAGAATGTTCGTCGAAGTTACTTTAATTTAACCAAATAAAAAATAATTATCAAGTAATTGATGATATGATGAATGTTTTATATATTTACAGTCAATTTTTCCAAATATATAGACGAAATTATTAAAAAAGCTTAATGTTTTTTTTTTGTTAAAAACTTTATATGATTATCAATTTATATTGACGATACTAATACTTGTAACTAAATTAAAGAGATCTGTAGAATACTATACTCTGATTTAAACTACATTTTAACTTTATATTAATAAGAAACAATATTACATATAAATATCAGTTAAATGCTCACCAGAGTCAGATTCACACTGACATAAATTGCGGTATTTACTCAGAATGAAGTGTATTCAGACAGTTATCTTTCATGTTATTAAACCGAAAACATACATATCGTAATTATCAAAAAAACAACCATAATCCTTTCATTGATTTGCAAGAACACATACATCAGTTAGACTCAGTTCTCGACTGTAGATTCGAAATTCATCAATGGCTCCAGTGAATTGTCCTGCAGAGATAGAACTTGTTTGGCAATTAGAACCCAACGATCCGTAATAACCAAGTAAAACATAATCTGGAACCCCACTGGCCGAATAACTTGCAGCCCCCGTGGTTCCCACTTGAATTCCATTCACGTATAAAATAAGCCCATTGGTTGTACTGTAAGTTTCAACAATATGTGTCCACACATTCAACGGAAGTGTAGATCCGACTATAGGGATTGCAGATCCATTCCATAATTGAGCAACAAGTCTGTTTGAAGAATCTAATCCGATAAATGGTACACACCATGGAGAGACACCGTTAGTATAGCCGTTGGCCCCATTTGCTACATGAACAATCGTCCCAACGCCGGTGTATGCGGTTGGTTTGACCCAAAGTGAAAATGAAAAAGCTTTATTCGATGTGCCCAATGCGACCAGATCACCGACAGAAAAGTAGGTACTCGATGCACCGAATGTCAAAGCTTGATTGACATAACCACTGACAGTAGTCACGCCAGATGTGATGATACCAGTGGAATAATTCGGGCCACTATCTTGTAGAGAACCAGAATCAAATGAAAAATAGGCAACTAGAGTTGCATCATCCAGGATTTCGCAAGCACTCTTAGCCCGATTGCTTACTGCAAAGAAAAGAATCAATAAACAAGAAAAAAATTATCAACACGACATACCGAACATATGATCAATAAGTCCCTTGAATTGATTATTTGTCTGAAAAGCACCTATATGTCGATACAGAAATAAATTCAGAACAAAGATTTTTCTAACATTCTATTTCATACCTATATTGACCAGCCCCGACGTGCCCACATAAGCAGCGGGTGTTCCAGTTAAATTTGCTTGTCCATCATTGTAACCATTGCGATAGATATTTTGTTGTTTACTGGAAAAATCATAGACAAATGCCACATGCAGCCAAATGCCTGCGAGACTAGCTGGCAATGTTGTTCGACTCACGAGATCATCGACCCAAAATCCTTTTTCAAAGAAACAAACACGCAGCAGTATCAACACTTTCATATCAACTGATACTTACCCATATATATATTATATGGATTGAAATTTCTCAGAATTAAATGCATACAATTATCTTTTGTAGCACCGCTAAGATCACATTCCCCGAATACGGCATAATCCGGTCCATTTGTAACCAATGTCGCTGGTTGAATCCAGGCTTCGATGGTAAAACTTGAGTTAGCGAAATTGATAAATGGCGTCGTTACATATTGTGAGCCATTCAAACTCAATGCTTGGCCAACATAGCCTGTATTATATCCAGGATTGTTCACACCGGTGCCATTGTAGACCTAGACAGTCTCGGATGTATATGAATGGAAGATATGAATTCCTACATTAAGAATATCGTTCAAATTGCTTTCAAAAGTCCATACTGCTGTATAACTTGACAGAGCAGCTCGACTGGTAATATTACAGGTCGCATTGCAAGATGTTGGTAAATCTAAAATTATTCAATAGAAATCAAAAACAGAAAAATTTCTTTTCGATTTCTTTTCCATTGAAAGCATCATGGGGATGCGATTACTTACAAGTAGTAGTGGAAACTGTAGTGCTGGTAGAAGTGGAAGTCGATGTAGTCGTCTGTTTATTGAAATAGAGTACAGCCAGAAGAGCAGGTACTGTAATAGCAGTGATTAACAAGCAGCAAATTCCAATACTAAATGGGAACAACCAACCACGTCGGCATGAACGTCTTTCCAAAAGTCAATTCAGTTATATGAACGAAAAGCAAAACAAGAAATCATACTTTGATGGAATTTCTACTAAATCTTTCACATTAAAACTTTTCACGGCAGATTGCGATTGTTTTGATGATGTATACGATATGTCCGATCCAAAGCCTATCAGTGATGAATTATTCAGATTACGATAAGCTTTCGTTCGTTTAGTACCAACGAATTGAAGACGGGGTATATACATTCTTCCTTTTTGTGTATCGGTCGTCATTGTACAATCGATACTTGTTCTTCAGCGTGCGCCACTCTTAAATCAGCAAAGACGATACTGCTTTGTAAAAACAATTATTAGTTGTTTCTGTTGCACAAAACAAACAAAACATTGAATGGTTCCCCTTGCATCCTCTTGACGAATGCAGCATTTATACTTTTTTTTAGATTTAATGCTTTTATAGATGCCCACGCAATGTTTTTTCTTTCTTGCTGAATTTATAGTTAAAAGTCGAATTGTTTGTTGACATGAGCATTTATGAGAAAAAAAAAGAAAGAAAAAGGACTTCAATCGTTCAAAAAACAGGAACTGCTACTCGTTATAATATTCATTTTATTTTGGCAAGTGAACACGATTGTTTTAGTTTAGTAGATAACAAGGAATCAGAAGAATAATGAACAAAATAAATAATAATAAATTTTTTGTGTTCTTGTAATTTTTTATTTTTTTTTAACTATTTTGTATTATATTAATAATCAAGTAAAAAAAATAAATAATAAGAAAAGAAGAAGGAAAAATGACAAAAGGAAGAGAAATAGTAAGAAGAATATTAATATATAAATAACGCTAGGCCTTTCGAATCGATTTCTTTATCAAGCGAATAAAACGAATAAGAAATCTATGAATCGGATAGCATAGCGTTATATAGTTGATTGAAATAATCTGCTCATTATTCTATTAAAATAGACATAATTGATCATCATTTTAACTCCCCGACTGGATCTAAACGAGATCTATCGAATGGACATCAATCGAGCTTGATTCGATGCTCCCCTTTCCAGAGAAACGTCTAATCCAGGGCTCAATTCTTCAATTTTTCAATAAAACCCGAACCGATTCGTCCAGAAGTGCTTTCCAACTGAGACATATGGCTTTCCAAATAGATCTCAAATAGATCTATCGAATGGAGATCCTTAGAACTTGATTCAATGCTCCTCGTCCCAGAAAAATGTTTAAGCCAGGGTCCAATTTTCCAGCTTTTAATGAAAGCCGTAAGGATTCACTGAGAAATACATTCCAACTGGGACATATGATCTTCGAAACAGATCTAAACGAGATGTATCGAATGGACAGCTTTTGAGTACAATCAGATGCTCCTGAGGAAAGGAAATCAGTAAAAACTAGCCGAAATCCTAGGTTGTTCCGTAAAACTTCTCAGGATTCGCCTAGCAGGACTTCCTAAGGTGTTCGTAGAACTTCTGAATTAGAGCCTGACATGCTCTATCGATTGAACAGTTTCCGAGCTCAATTTGATGCCTCTGTCTTTTGAAAACCTGTTATTTCCTGTGAGAAATTAGCTTTTTCGTGGCAGAACCTGTCACGATTCACTCCATCCTTGATACAAACTACACGATTGATGGTTCGAGCGAGAACTCGCAGAATTCAATCGAATGGATAGCCGGGTGAATGTCCTAAGGGTTGATGGCGTACATAGTTGCCTCCCAACCATATGTTTTATGCCTCGCAAAATATACAATCAATAGAATGAGCACATGCCGGCCACTCAACAGCTGTAATAGAGTGGATTGAAGGGTTTTAATTCGAGGAGAACTATGAAACGAGAGGGGAAAGAATTTATCGTGCACGATATCAAGAGATGGAAAAGAAAATTAATTTATCATGCGGGATAAGACAACGAGAAGAAAAAAAACTCACCGCGCAGTATCTTATTTCGAAGCGAAGAAAAAGTTTCATTGGATGATTTCTGTAACCGAATTCAATGCTTATTTATTTTTTCTCTGCATGAATTAGGAGGAAACAAAAGAAACTACGTGAATCTGGAAGCATCCGCGCTGATTTCCTGAAGCATCTTGATTAACTATGCAAAAAGTAGCATTTTGCTTTTGGGAAGGGCGGCGAGTACCCGAATCGGATGAACAAGCTGTCTGTTTGAAAGAGATTGCTGATATTTCTCTGTACAGTTGTGTCATCCGCTGTAAGAGTGATTCTCAGCCAAGCACACCGGCTTCAATGTGAAAAATTTACTAAGTAGGCGGAAATTACTGGATCACGCTGGCACCGGATAGACAAATCAGATCAGAGAAGAGTCTCTTACATAGAGCTTGTCGAGTTCTATCAGCAAAAAATCAATTATGTAGTTGGAACCAATGGTTGACTGGATTGCGACAGGCTCTTTCCACGAAAAACGGAATTTGTGACTTTGAATCGGGCGTTTCCAACAGCCAACCCTATTGAAGTCGGCTAAAAAGGTACTCCATCGGTAGAGCTGATCACGATCTACTTCAAAACTTTCATCTAGTTGTTGGAAAGTGCTTTCAAACGAATCCTGTAAGGTTTTACAGAAAAGCCTAGGATACTCCGAGTTTTTTGCAGATTTTCTTGACTCAGCATCATCTGATTCTGCTTAAAAGGTATCCAATTGGTAGAGCGGGTCAGATTCCATTGGGAAAGTAATGTATTAGAATTGCAGATAACTCTAGGGCGATTCGCTACGGCATTTATTGAAAAGCAGAACGAGTGGATCTCGGATCAGACGTTTTTCTCAGAAGGAAAGCATTGAATCAAGCTCTAAGGATCTCTATTCGATATATCTCGTTTAGATCCAGTCGGGAAGTTATATGTTGGACTTGGAAAGTACTCCTGGACAAGTCTCTTCAGATCTTAGGAGAAATCTACGGATCGAACCTGTGATTGATCGTTTCTGAAGGAAAGGGTTTATCAAATTGAGCTCCAAAGGTGTCCATTCGATAGAGCTCGTCCAGTTCTACTTGGAAAGTTGTTAGACTATTTTGGAAAGTTTTCTGGAGCGAATCCTTTCAGGAAATACTCGAATCCTGACCTAAGATATCCTACGTAAAAGAAAAAACAACAATCAGAGTAATCCATGCCGACTGATGCATGCAGTTCAACATTCTTTTTATTGTATTATCCACAATCACGAAATGACCAAATATAGTATTGAATAGCATTATTTTAACATTCGAAATAATTTTGAGAGTTTGATATTCCTCACTGGTTCTCTGATTTTGTCAATGGAATTGAATACATATATAAAGATCAGCAATAGAGGTCATTGATAGTTTGTTGTGTATATTTTACAGAATAAGGTTTTGTTAATTGCAGAACGTGCTTCTTGAAAAGATTTATTCGATATAGTTATCCTTCATAATAAGTGATTGATAATTACTTCTTTATAACATTTATTATCTACTCATAATTGATACGTATGACCAAAAAAATTCTATTTTATCTTATGCCAGATTTTGATGATTATACCCATGTAAATATTTCGACTATTCTTAAAATAAAGATCACATTATCTACAAAAAAAAACTCAATCTTCTAGAATTCGATAATTTTCCAAACTCTACGCATCAACATTCAAAATGATAACAAAGTTAGTATGTACAATGAATCAGTCTTTGTAATAAAATGAGAAATCTTCATTAAAAGAAGCTCTAGTTGATGAATTAACTTATCTTGGATCCTTATATATAAAGATGAACCATATGAAAAAACTATTGTTCGATTCAATGATCAATTTTTGACTCGAAAACTTATCATCATTAAGTTTCATAGCAATTTCACATAGTACACTGGAGGTTTAGTTATGTACGTGAAACTAAGAAATATTTAAATCTTTTATAAAGCAGAAAATAAAGGCAATAATTAATAATCACTTTCTATAAGTATCATCTAATAAATTATAAAAATTTTCTCTTTCTTTTGAAAATTAAATTGAAAAACAAGACTAGTTACTCATACAATTTTACCTTTTCTTTTATTTAATTTCAATTTATTGGTACTTTTTTGTATAATAGAAATAAATAATTAGAAAAAGCCTATCTTTTCACAAAATTCTTTTTTTGCATCATTATTATTAATTAATAAACGCTCGGAAACATCAACTATTGAATCAATTCCCGCATCGGGTCATGACTGACCTACCGTCCTTATTCATTATAGTTCACTATCAAAAGAAAGTATCCAGGACAAAGTAGAAAAAAAAAACTACTAATTCTAAAAATTCATTTTTTGAGATAAGAACATTTTCTATTAAGAAATATCGATGTGAAGTTAACACGACGAATAGCTACTAGGACAGATTTAGATAAACCTAAAATCCTGAATATTTGGACTTTTCAGGGCGGAAATCTGGGTGCAGGTGCTTGTGTACATATTGCCGAGCATCCACATCCAACTTCCGTCCCCACAATACCCAGCGTTACAGACTTCAAGTTCACCTAAATCCGTCATGAAAGCTAATCATCGTGCTAGCTTCACATCGATTTACAAAATCATTATATTTTGGATTCATAAATAAATAAATAAATGTACATTTATCTTGAAGACGAAAGTATAAAGATTTGCGTTTATATTTAATTGCTATAAAAGATATCTGTTGATTGAAACTTGTTCGACTGTCCTCACTTGTAGAAAAACGTCAATTTTTGTTTTTGTTTTTCGTTTTGCTAGGATTTCATCAATCAATTAGTTTCATTTTTTAGAAAATATTTTAAAAAATAAAATACTATAACATGAGCAGAAATAAAATTAAAGCAATAACTATCATCGAAATAATAAAATAACAACACCTTTTCAAGAAGAAATAAAAAGCAAAACATTTTTTTTAAGTTTCTTTCGTTTGTCATTGATATTTCAAGAATATTTTATATTCTTGAGATTTGCAAAAGTTTTATGAACAAAGACAAAAATAAAAATTTATCTGTCACCTAAAAATAAATTATTCATTCGTAATAGGGTAATGAACTAGACAGATAATCTCGTTTTGTAACAAAACTCAAAGACAAAAAAATAAAAAATAAAACAATATACCGAAAATTTTGAACAATTTTTATTTAAAGTTGAAAATAAAATAGAACCATATCTGATAGAGATCGATAAATCTCATTATATTTCTATAAATATTATCTTAGAAAATAATGTAATTATCTAATAGTTTTTCTTTGGTGTAAATCAATCTATTTTCTAATAAGTATTTATAAATATACGAATAAAAAGTAGATTCGATTTCACAAAGAAAAAAAAAGCTGAACATAATTAGCACTAATTTCTTCTGATATATAAAATTTATCAATAAGATTTTTCATTTTAAATAACTATTTATAGAATAATTCTATATGAATTTAATAAACCATGACTTCCATATATATCAAATACTCATGATCTCAAATGATTGTATAGTTAGATGTAATAAAGTCAGAAAGAAAAAAGAAATATCGCCATGAAAAATGGTCTGAAGAACATAGTTTATTGTAAAATAAATGAATCTATGGCATTCTTAATAGCATCATACAAAAGATAGTCAGTATAATGTTGAATTGAAATTGTTTTGACTTACTTCAGAATATTTATTCAATGTATATTCCCAATCTACGTACGAATGAAAGAGAGACGTAAACTATAGAACTATACATAAATTATTGATTATACAATTGGTATTTGATTCTCATCCACACAACGGAATTTTCTATTTTCAGAGAACTGATAGATGATCTCAAATTCTTTTTTTTATCAAGAGAGAGTAGTTTATTTTTCATTGAGTTTGAAATCTGGTGATATTGAACTCAAATGTGCTTTGATTAATATTCATTTAACTTCTTAAGAATAGATCTTAGAATTTTTATTTTTTTTTCGTAAGACTTTTCATAGAAATGAAATATTCATCCAAAGATAGGAAGGCTTACTCAAAAAAACTGTTCGTTTTTGTTTATGTTTCATTATTTCAATTGAAAATCGATCAAATTCGTTCATCTTTACCTCATTTCACATGAGAAGATAGAGCAAAATGAGACGAACCTTTTCGTGTCTGAGGAACAATACTTGAAAACTTACTCAAAAAATACTAGTAGTTTTCCAAGTCCTTCCCTACTGAAATTGTTGAAAGGATTGGAATCAACTTAATTGGAATAATTTGAATCACTATCTCAAGACTCTCATCATTTTTATAAAACAAACTCTATTGTTCGATGTAAAATAGTCGAACAATTATTGAGATAAATCGACTTTTGTTTTGAATAACGATCTACATGGTACCAACTGTCTACATTCATTATTCGTTGAAGATATACAATATTGTAAATGATTATTAAAGCATAATAAAAGACATTGTTCAAAAAATCATCTCATTTTATTGTTGTTACCGTTACTCGGCTTTTTCAGGTAAGATCTAACTGTGGTATCTGTTCTCGTCGATTTGA